>BQNB010061087.1:0-36648 GCA_026074375.1 Tanacetum coccineum | reverse complement strand
TATAATAAACATGGGGCTATGAACTCACCTTAGTTAGTAGTCCTCTGTGAAAGGTAATATACCCAAGTATGGCAAATAAATCACACCGTCAAATACCTAAGTAAATACGGCCAGTCTTAATCTACAAGTTTAGGCCAACGACTTCGTGTATAAACTTTAATAATTTGCTAGTTTATATATACTGTTATCACTTGTGTGGTGATGTACACGTTTATTGTATTCATTTTCCACGTTTGCTCTTAGGAAGATGTACGACTATATACTTTTAAGTATACACGGTGTTTAAGTATTAATAATAAATACACCTATTTATTATTCGCGTGACTTTACCATGTGTGTTCGTTTAAATCACTTAATTATATAAGATACCCTTAGGTTTTCATTAGTGGCAAAAACAGTCCCATAAAAACAAAAACAGATTTGCCAGTTTATACACTCAAGTTTCTATTTTTACACTTTTAGTCCCCTAACTTAAAAAGGTTGCATTTTAGGTCCAATTAAGATTTAAGAAGTGACAAAAGCCTTCATTAGCCTTGCATAAGCTATATAAACTGTTTGGCTTAATAATAAGCTCGGATGAGCTTATTCAAGCCTGTTGGGCCCGTGGCCCATTAACTCTAACTCGAAAGTTCACATTTGGCCCATTAAGGGTTTCCAACTATTATAGTTTATGATTTTTGCCTCAAAGAAGTGTTGCAAACTTAGATAAGCTGTTTCACCATATTGGCTTATCCCATAAGCCAATAAACCATGGTAATAGGCTTTTAGGCCCATTAAGGAACCAGTAAGGGTTTTGAGGGTGTGGGCTTATCCAACATAGGCCTATAAGCATTTATGGTATTCAATAAGCCCATAGGTTCTGTCTTAGCTTATAAATAAGCTGCTGGCCCGCATAAGCACTCGTTATTGGGTTGTTGAGCCCAATAGTGGCTCGTTAAATCCACTACTGTTGCGTTAGGGTTTCTTTTGTAACTTGTTTAGCATGTTAAGCATCCTTGTCCTATGTTTAAGCAACTTGATGGAGCTACACTCGTCCCATACGAGTCTTACAATGATACTTAGCAAAATGATTAACAATATGCTAGCAGTACTAACTCTGCTAGTAGTACTAACTTCTGCTAGCAGTACTAACTCTGCTAGTAGTACTAACTTCTGCTAGCATTACTTATTTCTTAAGCCTGGCAGTATTAACTTCTAACTTAGCTCGTATCATACAACCCAACAGTGAGTTAACAAATTTGTTAGAGTGTGTTTGAGCTCGTGTTGGACACAAGACGCGGCTATGGTCTTGCTAACTTATTTTGACATATCCCAAACAACCCTAGTTCGCATATACTATAGTGTACACATCCTTTATTGAGCAAGACGAGTTGTTAAGTATTATGATACGTGACATGAAAGTGTTTCTGTTTCCAAACGAGTTATCAAACCTCTCGGTTAAATATTTTACGTGTGCATGTCATATTTAAACATTCATGCTTATACACAAGATCTTTGTTACGTGCCTTATGGCTTTTGGTTCACCACACAAGTCTATATATGTTGTATATTGTAAGACGTGGACATGGGTTGTGTCATGCTAGGCACGACCCATGTTTAGCTTGTTAACACATAATAACCGTGCCTTATGACACATGAAGCAAACATGAAACTTGAATATGAACGTAGGCTAAGACACTTACAAGGGTCCTAGCTTCTTGAACGTGTGTGTCGTGTAGTCGTGTGGAAACTCGACTTGTATACCCCAAGCCTTAGTTTAAACCGAATCTTTCTTGCTTTCAAACCCTTAAACGTATAACCTTAGCTTGATGATTACTAGTGTGATGTCGTGTTTGTGTGGATAGTGTCTCGGCTGTGGTGACCCGAAACAAATAGAGCAAAGTAGAGAGTGTTTCGTGTATGTGTGGGTTGCAAGAGTGTAATATGGTGAGGTTGTGTGAGTATTTATAGGCAAATACTTGGTTACATGTTTCTAGTTACACAAACAAACCAAACCGATCCAAGCCCTAGTGGTTTTGAAGTTTTCTAGTTAACTACACCTTGTTTTGTTAAACCACACAAGTACACCTCTTAATTAGAGGATATTTGTACAAGATTGAGCTAGATTATGAAATCTTATGGATTTGTGTGTTGGATCATGTTTAACCGCGGCATAGGGCAAAGGAGAACCAAAATGGTTATTAACCATTATGTATTTGGCTAGTAGAGAACATTTAGGACAAGTATTAATTAAACCAAGGATGTGCTAGTACTTGTAAGGATCATTAGGAGATTTTTAAAGATTTTTTAGGTGCTTTTGTGTGTATAACCGGCCCCTAGTGGGTTTTACACAAGAATTGATTTAATTTAAATGTTGAGGTAATAAAAGTGGGTATTGGTTTGAGTCTAGGTAAGTCTAGGTATTTCCGGGGTATGTCCAAATGTATTTTATTGTGAAACGTAGACCTTTTACGTGACCAATAAAAATAAAATACGCAAAGTACATAATTATCTTCTTAATAATAATTTGCTACTTGGTTGATGCAACCCTTAATTTATTTAATGACCGTTTACATTAATTGATTATTTCTAGTCTACGCAATTAAACTTAAAAGTAATTATTAAAAGTAAACGTGTATCAGACTAAAATAAATAGTGACGGATAATAAATGTCGTACAATGACATGAAAATGAGAAATCTTACACCAAGAACTGTTGGGAATTAAAAGTCTTCTTAATACTGTTGAAAGATCCTGCTACTAGTCAATGAAAAAAGAGAAGTTTCAACTAGAGACATTAATATTGATTGAAGACATTAATGATGATTGAAAACTTTATGGTTGAAGACTTTATGATTGAAGACTTTATGTTGATGAGAAGTTTAATTGAGGTGGTTATGGAAAGTATTGAATACATTTGATTAATGTTGACCACATAGTTAGAAACATATTGAATACTTAATTATGGTATTTAATATGATTGACTAGATTGTTGGGAAATATATTGTAAAAGACTTAATACTGGCAGTACTAATATTAAGTCTGGCAGTATTAGTTAATACTGGTAGTACTAATATTAAGTCTGGCAGTATTAAAGTTAATACTGCTTGGTCAAACAATTAAGTCTTTTGTAATTATAGTAATAGTTATCAATTAGCGTTAATCTAGGAAGAGATAAGCATTATCTCTTAACGCGTTTAGGGTTCCTTAAGTTTATAAAAGGAACATAGAATAGTATTGTAAACATATGAGTTGATTGAGTATTCACAATCAAATAGTAATAGTAATAGCAAGTTTAGGAAAAAGTATTTCACTGTATAATATACATGTACAACTTTTAAAAGACCTTTTTGATAGTAATGACTAATACTTACGCCTAGCGGTAGAGGTTTGATATTTTACCAAGCCTATAGTAATTTATATGCTATGACAGTAGTTGACTTTAACCAATTTTATATCTATAAGTTGGATGGAATGTTAGCGGAACTAGGTTTCATCTATGGTAGGACTTTGTTCACCCATGTTAAAATGCCTAACAAGACATTAGATGATGGTTTAGTTTCATTAATGGTTGACGAAGATGTGCTTGCTTTGTTAAAACATGTTCCTAGATTTAGAGAGATAGAGGTTTATATCGAATATGATGTTTCATCGGTTGAAAAGCACATGATGGAGGTAAGGAGCTGATGATGTGTCATTTTATACACTTTTTCGGGGCCATTTAACCCTTTAAATCATGCAAATATGCCCAGATTATGTGCTTAATCGTTTGTTTTAAGGTTTTTAGCACTTGGATGACATTTGGAGGAAATACACATGACTTTGGCTCATTTGAAGAAGAAATGAACAAGATTACGACTCTACACCAAAAATCATGAAGAATTGTGCATACAGAGCGTGGAGACGACGTCGCCATCATAAAGCGACGGCGTAAGGATCTTTATCGTGACGGCGTTAGAGATCCAACGACGGCGTCAGGACGTGGCCGACTTAAAGAGGATCTAGAATCATCCACGTGGCGACGGCGTCACGACTTCAAAGCGACGCCGTCGCACCAGTTTTACTATATATGCAAAACCGATTTTAGGGTTTTAAGTGTGTAACTTTGTATAACTTTTGGGAGATGAACCCTAGTCGTTCTAGCAGCTTTGTAGGTCATTTTTAGGGCCTCAAAACCCTATTGTAACTACCTTTAATCCATGTTTTAATCAAGTAAGATTATTTATCATTAATCATTCAATATGTCTATGTGTTGTGTGATTGATCTATGTTCTTGCTTTATCTTTAACATGATAGGCTAAACCCGCCTTTGTATTTACTTTTGATTGCATGAAACTTAGGTTGTAGATCCTTTGATGTTGCTTTTTGTTGATGAATGGGCGCGTTAGGCTTTAGAAAACTAGCCATAAGATATTAAATTAGCATAGACATCTAGAGAAACGCGAGTGTGTAGAAAGGATACCATCGGTGTTATCCTAAATACTAAGATCCAAACACAACTAATAAGCTATACCAATAAGCCATAAGCACGAAATAAGCTAGAAAAGTAAAAGAAGATTAGAGAGAGAAAGTAGAGAGAGAAACAAAAGAGAGAAATATTAGATTGAGAGGAAACACATACAAATGGTAACCAACACCCTCTCTATGTGTGGAGAGGGTCCTATTTATACCCCTTGCCCACATATGGCGTATGGGCTTTCTAAATGGGCCGAGCTTGGCTTATCTTTGGCTTTGAGCCCGAAACATGGACAATATTAGCTTAAAATCCAAGCCCGTTAAACCCGACTAGCCTATTACTTAATAAGACTAATTACGACTAAGACGACTGATAACATTCTTGTTCGACTTATGTAAAAATAAGGCTAACAATCTCTCCCAATGTTGAGGTCTTCTTTGATCTCCCCAAAGTTGACGTTCTTGATGGAGGTTATCTTGATTTTACTTTATCTTCCCCAATGTTGAAGATATGATGTTTGAGCTTTGACTTCTTTGGTCTTGTCTTTGTCTTTTCTTATTTGTAATGGCTTTTTTCATTCATGCTTTAGACGACCGATGACATTCTTTTGGTGTCATTTATGTGATCTTGATCTCGAGCCGTTATCTTTTAACTTTGAGTTTTTGAGATCTTTCATCTTGCATCATCTCCTTGACTTGAATCACCTTGATTTGACTTTCTTGATCAACTTGTGCTCTTGACCGATCAATAATATATTAAAAAAAAAAAAACATAACTCATACTTTGTTGCATTCATGTTTGACATATATAAACATAAGGGCTAACAATCTCCTCTCTCCCCAAGATATACTGATTCTTGATTTGACTTTTTAAGATCTTTGAGGAAGTTAGGATCAACATCTTGATGCAATGATTGACTTTTAGAGCACAAAGTATGAGTATGGTGTAATAGAATCTCGAACTTGTTGTACATGGTTTGCAACAAGCAACCGAACGTTAAATCTGCATTTAAAAAGTTAGAGATAAACAACAGATATGGATGAAAGTGTCTTTGTTACTTCGTCGAATACAGTTGTAATAACCACGGTTCCCCGTTAATCAGTATAAATATTGCCTGTGATCAGATATAATTCATATGAATCTTCTTGACTGGGTTTTGTAGCTAACTATCCGTTCTCGTTACCGGAGCGTCTCAAAGTAGACAACACGGTAAGAGTGAATTAGATAGTTACTATCTTTCTGATTAAGTCGTCAATTCATAATCTAGACCAAATCGATATCTAGTTGTCACAAGTTCGATTCATATAGAATCTCGCAAGCCACCTACCAAGAGCTTGTTTGATGTTGGCTCAAGCAGGATTTCCATCTTCAATGTGAATACTTAAGTATCACTCAGATGTTCTTGCACGATCTTAAGGATAATGCGTAGGACTCTTTGTTACAGCTTGTGAAGTTTATGGTGTTCAATAAGTATATTTTGACATTGTGTCCTAATGAGATTTATAATTTGATCTCTTCTTGGCTCTAGACTCGATTTGTGCACTTTGGTTTTAGTTCTCGGAGGCTGGAGCTTACTGCAACTTATTCAATATCAACAATCTCGGAGTGAGATGTCAATAGATAACGTGTGTATCTCCGTGACAAATGAGACAAGTTTCTTTTGAGAGAAACTTGAATGGCTGGGAAGGGTTATGCATTGCATCACTGGGTCCATGACAACTTTCTTTAATATCAACAGTCATCATTGTGATTTTAATAGATTATGTATTGACCCAGTTTCTGCCTAAAGTGTTTGGAGGGCTGCTTTGTTTTCACCCTTTATCCATACTTTTCTTTTTTCATTCTTCAACCCCTTCAATGCTTACCAAGACGTCATTACTAACACCTTGTTGTGATTGTTCTAGTGTTAGCTCAAAATTAGTCGGCATTATTCCCTTATACTCATTCTTCTCCAATCATACTTAAGGACTGCTATTTCTAATTATAGATTGTCCTTCTGGGTAGATCCCTACACGGTCTGGTTGGATCATAGGACTTATGCATAACCTTAACCACCTTATGACTTCATCGACGTCGTGAGTTAATTGGTTGTGGGTATAGAGATTGAACCATAAAACCTTTTTCTAACATTGTTATTTTCAAATGCTCCCCCCACATATGTGCATTGAGATTCAAAATGGTTTCGCACATGAAGAAAAGAGTTGCACTTCTACACATGTGCATCGAGATAAGAAATGGTTTCGCACATGAAGAAAAGAGTTGCACTTAGAGTCTTAAAGATCATGTTTCTCTAGATCACATTTTAATTTTCTCCCTTTATTTTAAATAATAAAGCATTTAGTATTTGAAATACCAATTGATTAAAATTTGACATTATAAATATCATAGGGAGAAAAAAAAATAGGTTAACCACTGGAATTGCATGAATATGAAACAATTACTTGATGCTCTATTCCTTCCCCTCAACTCACTATGGGATACCATTAATTTTGAAAACTTAACATTACAAGGAAAAAATGATATGACACCACAAATATGTTGAAGACGGAGTGAGATGTCTTAGTGAACAATGTATATTATTAATTGACATGATAGTTTCCACATTTTAAATTCACAAAATATGTTTGGATACATAAAGTTGACATTTAAGAGATGTACCCAACACATTAAAAGGCTTTGTTTTAAAAGTCCATCCCCCTTCCCCCGCCCCCCCCCCTCTCCCTCCCCCTCCACCCCCTCAAAATTGATTCCCACCTTGTTAATATGACAAAATTTATTGAAAATTTAGCAAAATTGATACCACAATTTTTTAAACTTATTTGAGAAAGGGAGTGTTGAACACACAATTTTAACAAATACCACTTATTATGAAAAGATATCACAAATTATATTGTGAACAATTTGACATGAAAAGTTCTTTTTGAAAAATTGTGTTTAACGGTTTTTAAAACACATGATAGAAGAATTCTCTTCTATTTGTAGAGTAAGTGCACTGAAGTGTACATGCCTCTATTACATTCGGGTCCGAGTTATGCATGAAAATGTACATAAGTCAAAGAGAAAATTAGAATGAACTGCTTTTGAACTTATTGAACTCTTGCTCGCGACTTGTTACCACACCCGTGTCAATGTTAAACAATCGAACATTTCTAGGTACTGTAAATGTTATTCGTTGCAAGAGACATTCCAAGAAGATTATTTTTTGGTATTTTTGAATTTTTTAGGGGGGGGGGGGGGGGGGGGGGGGGGGGGGGGGGGGGGGGGGGGGGGGGGGGGGGGGGAGTGTTTTTTATTATTTTCCTGATTTTATATTTTGTTTTTCTAGATTTTATATTTTTCTCTTTCTTTTTGTTGGTTTTATATTTTTGTATTTTTCTTTTTCATAGATATTTACAAGTTCGATGTTTCATAAATCAAGCAGATTTCGTTTGGTCAGAACCTCTATTCTTCTTGGAGTCAAACATCTCATACCAAGTCGTCTGACGAGATACTTAAACCCGATCTCTTCGGTAAGGCTTTAGTAAAACAGGTCAGCTAACTAACTTACTGGTTGGTTCACATATCCGATCAAAAGAATAATTCAACAATACCCTTTTCATTCAACTCAAAAGATTTTTCACACACAAACCTGTTCTTTTTGAAGTGCTATCTGACATAGAACGCTTACGATGAGCTTGTTACACGGAGACTTGCTCTGCTGATGGACATCGCTTATGCTTTGGACATACTATCACTAGGCTTTTGCCAACGAGATGGCTAGGGAACATGGCTAAAAACTAATGGCTAATACATGGCTCAAGGCTTGGCTCAATAAGGTCATAACTATTATGGCTCTATGGCTAAAATAGTGGCTACCCTTAAGCGGACAAACAAACCCAAGGTAATATACACATAAACTCACCATCTATCAAAGTAAAAGAAAGCCATAATCTGTGATGCTCTGAGTTCTTAACATAAAAAAATTCTTACTTAACCATAAAACATGCGCGCAAACAGCAATGATACAGACACATACATTCGGCTTCTGCAAAATAGGTGACAGCGGATGATGCAGAAGACATAACTGCAGGAAGGTAAGTAAACTTACATAAGTATATTATATAAGACTAGTATATTATATATGTAATATAATATAAACATGTATACATATCATGAAAGCATATAGCATAACCAACTAATGCAACTCAATAGTGTATGTGTCCCGTGAAAAACTTTTGTATGATGCAATGTTTGAAAATGGTTATAGTCCAAGTAAAAACATTTGACCTGGTTCTCTATAACCTAGGCTCTTGATGCCAATCTGTAACACCCCCAAAATGGGTCGCAGCGGAATATGGGTTAGGGAATGTTACTTCATAGATCAACAGCACGAGATAAGAGAACGACCTCTATATGAGTCGTTTAAAATTGATACATTGGATTAAATAGACTTGTTTGTTACAATAGCCGAAGCTTAAATAGTTCATCCATGAAAAGTAAAGATTTTAAGACATAACAAATATTCCCAAAATGTAATGCATCCAAATCTTTATAGTAATGACTCCAAAATGATGACCACCAATGTATCCTTGTTTCTCGTACCTTATTGACCTGAGAAAAACATGCTTTAAAACGTCAACATAAAGTTGGTGAATTCACAGGTTTAGTAAATGTATAAAATAGGACCACAAGATTTCCAATGTAAGACATGTAACACATACAATATCTTAAAAGTAATTACGAAGTGCGCTAAGCTCATGACACCGAAGCTCGACATATATGTATGCAATTTAATGCACTAAATGTGCCCATGTAGATGTTCAAACCCGCAACATCCAAATTGTTCCGACATGTATACGTTCGTTGTTTCAGTACTGTCGAAACCGATGAGCGCTACTCACCCGAACGGGGATGTCAATCCCAAATAGATCTATTCATAACATTCGCGCTCGCTAACTAGCAATTGACAGTTCATGATAGTGGGCAATAGTGGGTTTAGCTACTTAGGCCAACTCGTAATATGTTTAAAAGAGTACTTGCGTCCAAATGTAAAACAATGCATGTTTCTCACCCCAAAGTTGTAAAACAATATAATTGTGTAAAAGCGGGGCTATGAACTCACCGTAAGTGAATGATTGATTATCTAAATCAAATAAATGAATCGTCTCGGCAATCTGAATGCAACCTAATTAATTTTAGGCCGTATGAGTATATTGTATTATATATAAATAAAACATCACATGTAACAATTCGTGTTTTCAGGTCATTTTATGACGTCATTTATTTCGTCATTATTTCACTATTTTTTTTACATTAAACGTTTGTTAAATGAAACAGGTAACTTGTATCCGCTAAGAAATATTATTTTCGTTTACTAATTTAATTAAGGGAAAAAATATAGGATTTAATGTTTTTATTGATTACATAATGACATTTCATTATTATAAATATTTGTTTTATAAAATAATATATAAAAGTGAAAATAGTGCGCGTGATTTTTAAAACCTCATATCTTTATCGTTTTGACTCCGTTTTATACGTTTCTTATGTCCATGTCTTCGTGTTAAGAAAATTTATCAAAATATCATATTTATAAAGTTTATACCTCTGATGAACAGTAATATTTACCGTTCATAACAGTTTGTTTTTATATAATTAATTATATATAACTTGTAAAATTCGTAACTTGTTCGTTATAATTCCGTTTTTTGAGTTCTTTACATGCTTACGATCCTTGTGAAGAGTACTATTTTTATAAAATATAAAATGTATGTTAATGTTTTGAATCCCAACAGTATTATAAATTAATTAGGGTTTTTAGTTAATAAAGTTAGTTTATAATTATTTTTGTTTAAGAACTTTGCAACCATAATTTCACCAAGTTGTGATACCGTATACCTACATGTATTAAGTCCTCTAATGTTCATGTCATCATTGTTCAATGAAATCCCAAACAGTTTATATACTTAAAATGAATCTAGGTGTGATTAACTTATACACAAGTATGTACAATAAAAGAAATGAATATTGAACATGAATACTTTAAATGACCTTTTAAAGACAAGTAGATATGAACACAAGATGTAAACCCAACCAAGCTTCAAAATCAAATACCCTAATGAAGAAACCCGTATATAAGTTTTCTTGAATAATTCCTGTTAAATACTCGAATCCAAGCTTGTAACACCTTGAGTAACCTTAATAACCTTGGAATGAACACCATGAATACTTGGAATGCCTTGATCAAAATTAAATGAAACCCAACTAGCAAAGAGTGTGCCGTGGGTTTTAGGCTTGTTTTTGGGAGAGAGATGATATGTTTTTCTTGAAGATGGGAAGAGTAATTAGACAACATGGGACTTATGTCCTGTTATAGTGTTAAGAAAACCATTAAACAAACAACCTAAAATGAACCATGGGATTGAAAATGGTTTAAGGACAAGTCAAAGGAAAATCTCCTCCTCTCCCTAATGCTAACTCACTGCTGAAATGGGGAGGAACAAGATGATGAGACATATCTTAGAACATGGGCCTAATGTACATAGTGTAAGTAATTAACATGTATAGAAAAAGAGCTAGTGGAAGTTTTAGCATTTCTTTCTTATGTAAACCCGACTCATGTCTGGTTAAAGGATTTATAGGTAAACAAAATAATAAATTTTTGGGTATTGGTATAATCTGGTTATTTGTTTATTGTAGATGGGGAAAGGTGCGTCCGGGTATGACTGAATTAATTTATTGCGAAACGTAAGCGTTTACGCAACCATCAAAAATAAATTATGAAAGTTATAAGTATACCCTAATAATCATATAACACTGTGCTTGATGTAAACTTAATTTGTTGATGTCCGTTTACATGAACGTTGATTTTTAGTTTACGCATTTATCTAGGACGATAATAATCAAATGAGAACGCGTAAAACTCTAAAAATAAATAATAAAATTTATTAAAGTCATAAATAACCTGAAAATGAGAAATGTTAAAAATTTGTTGCAACACCCCATAAAAAACAATTACTTCAGACTGCACTATTCAGAAACCTAGAAGTAGAATCAGGATGCTTTATGAGTATGTTAGTAAGAATTGCAAAAGGTGGTATCCTAAATTCACACCATAAGGATATAATTGGAAACCTAGGATAGAAAATATGAGAACGGGTGTTATTTTGAAATTAGATAATGCATCTAGGTTAACTAATGTCTCAGAACCCAAACATGATAACATATCCAATTTGTCTAATCTCGTCATGACTCTAAACTTTGCGCTCATAAAAATCATCTTATTTCCGTCAACTTTGTTGAGCGTCAAAGCACATGCCAAGAATCTCAAGCTTCTAATTAATTTTTTTGAGAAACTTCTGAGTACAGTACGGTTTGGAAACGATCAGTTTGTACCTATTTTTGGATACAAAGATTTGTTTCAAAAAATGTCACGATCAAGCGAGTTTATTACGTCGAAAGATTAATTAATCACAACATTTTCACTTTGGTCATTATGTGATCTATTTAGAAGTTGCATTTTAAAGAATCAACGTGTTTTGTTAGAGATCTTCAGGGAAATGACCTACTTACAGGTACTCGTGGATCTGATCGCTATACAATAGAATTAGAAGAATCTTTTTCTCCTGCTCCATTCTGCTTCATGCCTAAAGCTTCATTGTATCAAGCATGGTTATGGCATCGTTGTCTCTCACACTTAATACTATCGACATCAAAGATAATCCATCAACTTGCTATCTAAGAAAAATATTGTGAATGGCCTTCCATAGTTGAAATTCGTCAAAGACCATCTTTGTTCTTCTTGTAAGTTAGGAAAGGCTAAGTGTAGCAATTTTAAGTTAAAAACTATCTCAAGCTCAAAATGACGGTTACATCTCCTTCATATGGATTTATGTGGTCCCATGCGAGTTGAAAGTATCTACAGAAAAAAGTATATTTTGGTGGTTAAAGATGATTAATCCATATACACATGGACTAATTTTTGAGATCCAAAAATAAACAATTGAAATTATTTTATAAATAACATATTATTACATTAATCATTACTCTAGTAAAGTGCAACAAAAAATAAATCAATAGGATATAAAATGACATAAACGTATACAAGGATATGTGTACTGAGACATCGAAATAACTCTAGTTTTTAATAGCTCATTTATCCCAGTTTGAAAAATAAAATTAATTTGGTTAATTATTGTTTCTCCAATTTGTATAGTTTTATTGCAAATGAATGGTACGTTAATGTTTTTTTTTTTTTTTTTTTAATATATCTGAGAATTGCATTAATTATGGAGTTCTGGTAATATTTACAAAAGAACCTTGCATTTTGGAGCTTAATGAAGATATTTTGAAGATTTCATTCAGAAAACCATACAAACCGTATCCACAAAAGAATTACGGCGTATCCGTGCCTGCACTCACCAAAGACCACAGAGGAATGAAGCCCAATACGCCGTATCCAGAAGATCTCAACACGCCATATCAAAGATATAGTATGTAAATATTCTGGAAGATATCAAACGTGGTCCCTACTCCAAGAAATCCTATACCCGTATCTAATCCTGATACGATATCGAACCAGAAAAACATCCAAACCTTATAACAGAAAACTCAAAACAAGTTTTAGTGTATGCTAAATCCTGATTCTCAGATACTAAACCATAAAGTCAATTTTTAAGAAGAGAAAAAGAAAGAAAAAGTTCAAGCAACGCTATCAATTCATAGAAGACAAACGTGTAATGTCCTATAATACTTTTAGTAAACGTATCATTTTTGGGTAACATTCGTTAAGCTCTTCAGTTACCTTGATTTAAATAATTGCTTTTGTATTCTTATGACTTAAAGCTAGTACGCCTCTAGTATGTAGCCATCTATTATGAAAGATATGAAGTTTGTATTTATTTATCTCGATTTCCCTTGATATCATTGATTGCTTGTTTATGTTTATCATTTAACATTGTTACGCTCTTTTGTAATGCGACCTAGTCATTCAACCTGGATCTAGTGATACGGTCAAAGTAATCTAGATCTGGGAATAGCTCTCCATATAGTAATTTATACATCTAGAATCATGAGACCACTAATTATTGTCCCCCTTACTAAATAAGTGTACCTAGGATAACCTTCAGCTTACCTAGGTTAATTGATATGTCCAATTGTTTATTGATCGAGTTTGACATAGCAGTGAACCTAGATAATTCAATAAATAACATACTGGATCCATTGGATATTTGTACAAGTGGACTGCTATGTAATAAAATCATCATTAACGGTAAGAGGGTAAAAGTCCTTTATAGCTAGGGATTAACAAGATCACCAATCTTAATCTCCCTAAGAAGATTATAATTAGCAAATGATGATGGCTTTATTGTGGAATAGCTTTAATTATGACAGAATTAATTTGTGTCTAGTCTTATGATGATGTAACGCCTAAGACATAAAAATGATATACCATCTCGAGAGAAGAAATCATTGCAACTGAAAGTAAACAAACTACTTTCTAATCATATAAAATGGTTAAATACAGTTTTCTTATATTTGGCTCTCGACCGCTCTTTTATCTTTTGTTTGTCTGCTTGCATAGGTTAAAGTGCCTTGAATTGATTGTAATCACCAACCAAACTGTGCCAGTCTCTCAGGCTGAAACCCCCCTTTTTCCCATTAGAATTAGGATTAGGACTGACATAGGTTTAGAATAGGATATAATTACCATAGATTAGATAACCAAGATATTAACTAAATTGATAGATTAAATATAAAAACAAGCAAAAACGAAAAAAAAAAAAAAATAAATAATGAAATAAAAAAAAAAAATAGAAAATAGACAAAAAAAAAAAAAAAATGAAAGGAAAAAAAAAAAAAAAAAAAAATCAAAAAAAATAAAAAAAAAAAAAAAAGAATTAAAAAAAAAACCTATATCATCGTATCGCATAGATCTAATCAAAGTGTTATGACACCCTACTTACTACGAAACTACTACCGATCGGGTACACTGCCCGTTAAAGTGTTGTTCTTTTAGATTAGTCGGCAAAATATAAATTTAAAACTTGAATCAATAAAATATACACCACACTTAAAACGACACATCAAGTTTTTTTGGCGCCGCTGCCAGGTGGAGGTGAAAAATTATCTTGATTTTTATTTTATTTTTTAACATTAGCTTAGATCTAACCCTTAGGATATGTAATTTAGATTAGTGTATATTCTTGTATATTCTGTAAAATTTGTATATTTATCTTCAATTGTTTGCTTGTATATATTTGTGTTTAATTGTTAGCGTATTAAATTATTTTGCTAATACACTGTTCTGTTCGATAGCTATCCACTTCCCATCAATACGCGTATCCAACTTTCTGTCCAATACAACGTATTCATTCAACTGATTAATACGACGTATCCACTTCCATTGGATACGGCGTATCGATCATCTGGAACAGAATCAGATTCTAAGTTTTTTATATTTGATTTTCGTGCTAAATTTTTTTTTCTACCTTTCTTTAGAGCAAATCCTACTGATTGCTTATCCCTTGTTACAAGTAGTGCATGACAAGGAGTTCAACAAAAGAACTAATCACACCTTACGAAAGAACCTACTAAATTTCGATCATCTAAGACACTTCAAGTCACTAAGAACTTGAGGAATTGAATTCTAACCTGATGTTCAAATTTATATTTGACGCAAATTACTCGAAGTAAGAAGAAGCGGAAGCAATGGCGGAAACCATGGAGCAATACATGAGCAAGACCCAAACGAACTATGGATCAGGAGTTGTTAGGCCTAAGATTGAGGAAAAAGATAGTTTTGAACTAAAAGGCCAATTTTTTAAGGAGCTTTGAAAAAACATGTTTAGCGGTTCGGATAATGAAGATGCGAACGAACAAATTGAAAAAGTTCTTGAAATTGTTGACTTATTTCACGTTCCGAACAGTCACTGAGGTATCAACTAATGCTCCGATCTCCCTATATCAAACGGAGCCGCAATCCGTTGGCTAAGATATGAACCGGTAACTGGTTTGAGTCAAAACTTAGGAGAACATAAAACTAAGTTTTAAACAAATATTTGCCCACGCTGGTCGAAACTATGAAGAAAGATGGAGGAAATCAACAACTTCCGCAAGAACCAGATGAAAAACCTTTATTAACATGGAGCGCATTAAAGAACTCTTGATGAAGTATCCTCAACACTATTTGACTGAAGATGACATGAGTAATTTTAGTTCTCAATGGGCTTGCTAATGTTCCAACACACGAAGATTCTTGACTCAAGAGGTGTCATTCCAACCATGACTGTGCAGATGCTAAAAAGGCCATCCAAGAAATGGCAGAATACTCTCAAAAATGGCATAATGGAACAACCTAGAGGAAGAAGTACTGAGACTTCTGACGGACTAGCTGCTATACAAGCATAACTAAACAATCTAGGAAGAGAGATCAAGAAGGTAAATGAAAAAGTTTATGCTGCTCAAGTAGGATGTGAACAATGCAAAGGACCCCATTACACCAAAGATTGCCCACTAAAAGAAGAAGGAAAACCCTAGAAGAAGCTTACTATACGCAATTTATGACCGTTTTTAAGGTGGGGATACAGAGCAACACTCTAGCGATTTTATCAACAGGAAAATTGCAAATGCCATCGTAACAAGAACCAGGTAATCAATGAAGATACATTGAGCAAATTTTATGAGAATCATCAAAAAGACAGAGGAAAAACTCTAATCTAACTTGAATCAAAGAAATCAAGCTTCACGATGCTAACTGTCATAATAGAACCCTCGACATCAATTCAAGTTGATCTCTACTAATATTGAAGCTGATTCACACCCAATACGCCGTATTGGATCTCCCCAATATGCCGTATCTACTGAACATAATCGTATACTCATGTACGAGACAAGACAAATGACGATTCCATTTCTAAGTCGTTTGAATGGTTACTACTATAATGGAAAGAAGGGATCTTATGGACCACAATTCTTGGAAGCTTACTTTAAAGCTTCACATATCGATTAATCCATACCCAAAAAAGAGAAAGACCCAGGGAGTTTCACTTTACCTTGCTTTATTAATAATGTTTGCTTCATAATTGCCTTGTTGATTTAGGAGCTACGTTAGTGTAATGCCTCAATTGACCTATCCTTAAACTTAGGATTATGGCGAATCGCATCAAGCATAAACGTATAGCCTACAACGTGATTAGCGGATAGGACAATGAAATATCCAAAAGGAATTTCTAAAAACGTACTAGTAAGAATTGGTAAATTTACTTTCCTAGTAGACTTTATAATTCAAGATATGCCCAAGGATATCAAAGTGCCCTTGATCCTTGGAAGACCATTTTTGTCTATCGTCCGTGCTAAAATTGATGTTTACAAGAGAAAGATTACTTTAAGAGTTGGGGAAGAAAAGATTATTTTTAAAAGTATGCTAATTTTGAGAGAAAGAATGGAACTTTATTATGAAGCTAGCTAATGGAGAGGACTTTGGTGTAAATAGATCATTTCTTAGAAGATTACATCGAACTAAATGATCTAAATGAACCATTTGAGCTTAGGAGAAATCAAGGTGATGATTTAATGCCCACCATTAAGGATGGTAAGGTAATTGAGGAATTTGGAACTAGGGATAAAGATCTTGATACTGGAATTGATGATTACCCTAGTTATTGTGACAATGATAAGAAGATCCATATAGATTGTGCTAACAACTTAAAGTTTTCATGCACGATAGGATTTGAATTTACACACGTCAACTTCTTCCCATTATTATACGTCAATGTGATGTCCAAAAAATTTCATAATTCAGTAAAGAAAGATAAGATGGTGTACAAAGGGGATAATGTTGTGGGAGCCTTAATGAATGTGCCTATTTTTATTGGAACCTTTTCTTTGTACGGACTGCAGTTTTCAGAAGATATGGATCTTATCGTTGATGAAGGAATGGCGAATGTTATTGTTGTAGCACGAACCTGTTCTTAGAGAAGTTGGAATTAACAGCAAGACATTTGAATGAAATGATTGACCATTTACAAATAGTAAATGATGAGTAAACTTACCAAATGTGCGATCAATCCGTGAGGTTTAAACACCACAGATCTAATGACATATGCAATAAATCCCACCATTACGAAGTAAAGAACATGATAAGATGAACGGATCCTTTCATCATTACCAAAGTTAAAGAGTTCTAGAGTTTTGAATCTAGGACCCGATTACATTCGAAATGCAAAGACGGAAGAATGGCTCACACGCGGGCACATTAGCGTGTATGAGATAGAATAGTAAAGAGAAGCTGAAGACAAGTCTAACTTAAATACTTTGCTGTAAACACAATTGCTTCCCGGGAGACAACCTAGATTGTTATTTAATTTTATCAAGTCTGTCTTCCCAAATATCAATACGGCGTATCATCTCCATACCATATGGCTTATTGATTGTCTGGATGTTATCAGTCTTTATTTTTTATTGCACTTTAAAAACATTATTGTCAGTTCAGGAATACGGCGTATTCATTAATTTGATACGCCGTATCCACCAAAACTGACTCGTATTTAGTTTGTTTAGTTTAGTGTAAATTAACTGTAGGTACCAAGATAGGAATGCACATCTTTTTCCTATGTTTAATATAGGACCTCGTGAAAGAAATATCGACGAAGTTGGTGGAATGCATATTTTCTAGAATTCTGTGTGTGTGTTATTCGTGCTAGGATTCAGATGTTTTTCCAGCACACAATCTTTCTCATAAACATAACTTGGAGAATCTATCGAGCAAATATTAGGGGAGTTTCTCATTCTAATTCTTTTTAAATTCCTGTATTTAATGCTTTATCTATACAGTGAGGACGTAGTATAATTCAAGTGGGGAGATGGAATTAGAATGTTTACTTGTCCTAATTTTCATAATAAAATGCTTAAATTATGCTCAAATTTAAAAAATTTCAAACATACTTTTGTGAAATTACTTGATACATAACCCGCACACAATAACCCTTGTTAGATATTGTGAGAATTTAGCCTATTAGTTTCTAAATGTTTACCTAAATTCCAAAAAATATGAGTGTGCCGGTGATGTTGTAGACTTTAGAACTTGGCTTGGTATATCACTAAAGACCACAATGATTAGTACTATAGATTTAGATGGAGTAACATATTTAAATTGGTAAATTTTAGGATTACACCCAAATCTCCTTTCCATGTTGCTTATTAACTAACTACACCGGTTACTTAACCTCCAGTTCGGTTACTTAACCTCCAGTTTAAACCCTTTTCCACTCTCATCATTTAGAGTGAAAGATCCACTAGAAAATACGTTAGAGCCAAATCCTTTAGGAATTACCACCGAAACTTTTGGTTTTTTGTTCCACCTTACACCTTAACATACCTAGTTTGACTTAAGTTTAATTTACAGTTGCTTGCTGGCTTTAAGATGTAAAGTGTGTCATTTCCTGAGTCTTGTGTTCATTTTCTTTTTGGTTGCACGGTTGGAAATTTAGCACATTTTCAAAATGGGGAATGTATATGAAGTTAAAACTCTATGGGAATTTACTACCATACAATTATTGGTGAGTCACGAAAAGAATGAAAGAAAACTATCAAGAATATCCGGCATTATTTTGATCGTGAAGATGGTGATGAAACTACTTCGTGTTTAGTATATAGTTAGATGGTTAAATATTAAATATAAAATTAGATAAAATGCAACAAAAAAAAGAAAGAGCAAGATAAGTTTGAAGATAATCGTTTCGCAAAGGTATTTACACGAAGGATCGAATTGTCGTTGATGACGCAATAGACAAAAATCAAAAGTTGTTGACGTTTTTTGTTTACGAGTGGGATAAGTCCATGGTGTATGTGTGGGGGGCCAACCGGGTTGGTTGACGCTAAGGGTAAAGAGGGTTTCACGGTTGGTATGGTGTTTTTTGGTTTGGGATCAGTGGAATGAGTGGGTGATTATGGAGTTTTGGATGGTTTGTTACTGGTATTGTCGCGGCTAGGGTAGGGTGTGCGTTGATTTGGTGTTAGAGCGAAGTTACTGTTGTGCGTAACCTGTTATAGAACTGATATGTAATGACTAGTATGTTTTCTATATATCTAGTTGTAGAGTTTGTACCTAATACCCATGTTGGTTATTGGAGTGGTGTAATGTTCCAGTTGTTTAGTAGTATAGTGGTATCTGGTTGGTGTATGTTTTGATCGCTAAGCTTTAGTCGGAGTGTCTTTGTAGTTTAGTGGATGCCTTTTTGTATTTGGGGTTATAGTGTTACGTTTAGTATTGGTGACGGTGGGTGAAAATGCTCTAGTTTGGGCTAGTTAGTTAGCTTTTTTTTATAGACGTTAGTTAGGTTTTTCACTTCAGTATATTATGTTTAGGTACCGTGTCAAGAGTCAGATAATAGGACAGGTTTTCCTATCGAAGGTGTCTGTGTAGAATATTGGTAGTTTTACCAGATTCTGAAATTAGTAAGAGGTGTTGTAAGTTATGGTTGGAAGTATGCATATTACGGTACTAAGTAAGGAATGTGTTAATTTTGTCTAAGATTAGTAAGTTTGTCGTGGTTTTCAGTGCGTTGTAAAAGTAACGTAGGTCTCCGAACGTTGTTGTAGTAATTAGGGTTGGCGTAGCTTCTTCCATGTGTTCAGTAGTTACGTACTGATGTTCAGTTACGGCATTGTTAGGTATCAGATTAAGTTATAATGAGGTTTCACAGTTTTTGTTTACGGTATAGCTAAGTTATGTTTTTGAGTGAGAATAGGTATTTAATGTATATAGGCAAGCTTTTGGGACATGTTATGGGGCCGTGTAATGTGTACTGTAATTGGTTATTAGTTGTCATCCTGGTAGTGTGTAAGAAGTGCAGTAAGAATGTATTGAGTTGCTGTTGTTTGGATTGTTTACTAGTTAATTGTAGCGTAGTGTATTTTAGATCAGTTTTACGATAGTAATTGTTAGAGTACAGAGAGTTGCGTCTGTTTTTTAGTATAGTTAGATATTGTAGTTTTACCGATAGTCATAAACACATGTTTCAAGGGATACATATGTTAGTATTGTCGTTTTACGGGTTGGTAAGCTCTTTTTGTCATGGAGATAGTTTAGTTATAGTAGTAGTTCTCTGCCATAACGTAGTTTAATGTTGGTTAGTTGGTGAGTATAAGTATCATAGTTGCCTAAGTCCGGTTAGTTAGTTATGTTTACGTGTGAGTAGTTGATTTTACTACCATCACAATTAATGGTGAGTCCGAAGAATGAAGAAACTATCAAAGGAATTATCCAGAATTATTATGATAGTGAAGATGGTGAAACTACTCCGAGTTTCGTATATAGTTAGATGGTAAAAAATATCAAAAAAATTATAAAAATGCAACAAAAAAAGAAAGAGAAGAAAGTTTGAAGATAATCGTTTCGCAAAGGAATTACTAAAGGAATTACACGAAGGATTGATTATTCGTTGATACGCAACAAAAATCAACGATGTAGAGTATTGTACAAAGTGAAAGATATCGCCTCTTGCCTTGTAGAGTATGTAAAGTTTTGGGATGATTGGGAAGTTGAATGTTATGGGAACACCAACTTAGGTTGTTGTTATTGATCGATGATCAAGACGTTGTAAATAGTCATGTCTTTGTCATGGTAACGGTTGGGAAAAAGTGTCTAGCAACTTGTATCTTAGTCTTAATCTCTTTGTTTCTTGATTTTTATTTAACAACAATTTACTTCCCTCTCACCTGATGATTAACTGCTGCTTTTACGCGAATAAGGCCTTGTTCGAGCGTGCATGTCTATTCTGTCGTTACGACTATGTATGCATGTCTTAGTTGCCTTGTTGGTTTACGACCTTTGGTGAAAGTTAGAAGGTTCCTACCCCATATCATTCTTCATCCTAACCGTTAGTTAAATGCGAATGGGGATGTGATCGAACACACATGTCTATTCCGTCATTACGGCCATGTATGTGTGCTTCAGCTGCCCTATTAGAGTGGTACTTATGGTGAATGATTGTAGAATGATCAACCATAAGTCTTTCCATACAAAAACCCATATTTACCTTTATAAACTTGTTACTCCTTGGCTTTAGTGGTGGAGATGTGTATCCTTGCCAAGCTTATGATAGAATACTCGTCATGACCGAACAATTGAGTGAATTAGTTACATGTTACCACATAGATTCGTTGAGTGATTTAAGTGTTTTCATCTTCCTATTTCGGGAGGTGGTTGGTTGTGTACTTGTAATGGATCGAATAAATGCTTTAACAGAAAATATCCTTAGGGATACATTTTTATAAACTTCTAAAGGCTACTTGAGGACAAGTAGGATTCAAGTGAGGGGATATTTGATGACATCAAATAACGTCTATTTTATAGCATCATTTATCCTATGTTATTAACCCATTTTGTATAGTTATTGCAAAGAATTGTTACTTAATCGTTTATATTTGAGAATTGCAATAATTATGAAGTACTTGGTGAATATTAGCAAAAGGCGTGCATTATGGAGCTTATATAAAGATATTTTGAAGATTACTATTTTGAAGATCGATACGCCGTATCCATCAAGGAAGATACGGCGTATCCGTGCCTGCATTAACCAAAGACCACAAAGGAGTAAAGCTCAATACACTATATCCAGAAGACCAATACGCCGTATTGGAAATATAGAATGAATATAATATTTTGGAAGATATCAAGCGTGGTCCCTACTCCAAGAAATCCCCAATACGCCGTATCCAATCCTTGGATACGCCGTATCGAACCGACTTCCAGACCTTATAAATAGAAAACTCAAAAACGAGTTTTAAGTGTGCTAAATCATATTCTCGATACCTAAACCATAAAAGTCGATTTTCAGAAGAGAAGAAGAGCAGAAGAGGTCGAGCAACGCTATCAATTCCATAGGAGACAACGTGTAATTCCATATACTTTAGTAATCGTTTAGTTTTTGGTATCATTCGTTAACTCGGTTAGTTTACCTTGGCTAAATAATTGCTTTTGTATTTATTATGACGTTTGAAGGCTAATACCTTTGGGTATTAGCTATTATTATGAAGATCTGAATGTTTGGTATTTGTTTATCTTGATTTCTTGATTTATCGTTGAATGCTTGTTTATGTTTTTCAATTTATACTTGTTTACGCGCTTTTGTATACGACCTATCATTCAACTGGATCTAGTGATACGAACCAAGTAAATATAGTGTCTGGGATAGCTCTCCATATAGTAATTTATACATCTAGAATCATAGGATCATAAATATTGTCCTTCTAAATCTGTGTCTAGGATACGCTTCGGGCTTAACTAGTTAATTGGATATTGCCAATGGTTTATTGATCGTGTTGACTAGAAGGTAAACCTAGATAATTCAACAAATAACGTTCTGATTCTATTGGATAGTTGGACAAGTGGACTACTAGTGTATAAATCGCCATTAAGCGGTAAGTGGGTAAAGTCTTTATGAGCTAGGGTTTAACAAGATCACCATTGCTTTAATCCCTAAGATAGATTATAATCAGCAAATAAGGATGCTTTATGCGGATGCTTTAATTGTGACAGAATTAATGTGTCTAGGTCTTAGGATGATGTAACGCCTAAGTCTTAAGAATGATATGCTACCTCGAGAGAAGAAATCATTGCACTAAATAAACAAACCAACTTTCTAATCGGATTAATAATGGTTAATACAATTTTCTTATATTTGGCTCGACCGCTCTTTTATCTTTTGTTTATTTGCTTGCGTGGGTTAAAGTGCCTTGAATTGATTATAGTCACCAACCAAACCGTGCCAGTCTCTCAGGCTGAAAACCTCATTTTCTCGTTAGAATTAGAATTAAGACTGACATAGGTTTATAATAGAATATAATTAACATAAATTAGATAACCAATATATTAATTAAATTGATACACGAAAAGAATTTAAGGAAATAAGAATTTAAATAATTAAGAATCATAAAATTTAAAGATTAAGATAGATTAGAATTTAAGAAACAAAATAAATATAGAATCAAGGATTTAGACATGCTTCGGCATTTTTTCCCATTTCCCTTGTTGCTTTGGTAAGACATCATTAATATAGATACTAAGCACATTTTTTATGAATAAGATAGATGTTAGATGTTTTTTCACAAAAATCATGTTTCTCGTCTTTTAGTTAGGCATTAAAATAATAATATTTTATTATTTTGTCTTTTTGTTGAGTTTTTAAAACTAGTTCATGTCATAAGTTGTTGATCTCACTTCAACGGATCTTGAATTCCTTAGCTTGTGTAAGGTTTAGTTATGCAAGATAAATCCTACACGACTTATGATAGAAACTTTGTTTGATAATACTAAAGATTATGTAGAATCTAATCTTTAATATAAGAAGAATTCTTCAATGAAACAGTAACACAAAACAATATAATTCAACAATAAAAGCTCCAATATTATTATTACAAACAATACGAATACACTCCTAGTATTAGGGTTACAGAACCTTAAAGCTATGACAATTCTATGGATGATTCGATTTGATACTTTGATACATACAATTCTATACCCTAGGACCTCCTTTTATACACCAAGGAGTCCTAATAGGATTACAATATTTTCCTAAGTTATCATGATCTTCTAAACAAATAACTTATATGTATCTTTTACAAAAATATCTCGTACATATCCCATAAGCAATCTTTATCTTTTCTCTGAGCAGTCTTTATCCTTTCAGCAGTTGTAATCTTTCAGCAGTTGTAACTTTTATACCAGCAGCATTAACTTTTAAGACCAATAGTAGTAACTTTTGTACCAGCAACACTAACTGTGTACAAGCAGCATTAACTACTTAGAAAGTTTTCTTCAATCTTCACCATCAGTACTAAGCTACACTAGCAGTACTAAGTTTACTCTAGCAATACTAACATTACTAGCAGTAGTAATATACACTAGCAGTAATAACTTATACTAGCAGTAGTAACTAGCATTACTAACTATTTAGCATATTTTTTTATTAAGATTACTAATAGCACTAATTTATGCTTAGCAAGTAACTAATACCTTAATAGCAGTAACTTCAAGAAGGCTTTTAATCCTAGCAATCCTCCCCTAAACTTGATATTTATCTTCAAAATCATCAAGTTTCTTCATTAAAAGCTTCATAATCACTAGGAGGATGCTTCCAAACACTTCTTTGAGGTACATAGCCTTCCTTAAGCTATTTCTTGACCAATCTAAGAAGCTCAAATGCCATTTCACACTTATAATCAACTTAAAGCTTCACATCATTGCACATCTGATGTAGTGTGTGCTTTGTAAGTGGATACATCTTCTTAACCAACAGATAATAAAGTATGTTCTGCATTATCACACAATGAACTCCACAAGAATCATAAAGCTTCTAATTTAGCACTTTAACTAACCCTTGTTGATTCTTCCATACACTATCTTCAAGATGATGTTCAAACATGGTCTTTAAATTAAGATGTAAGAAAATATCCATGTAATTCATTGGCTCTGTCTTCTTAAATATTGCTTTAACTATACTCCAAAGAACTTCCAAATCTTCTCTATCAAAGTTTTTAAGCATCTTTCCAAAAGTTAAATACATCTGAGAATTACCATCTGCTCTGATAATTTAGAAATAGCTTTTCTTCCCTTTTTTGTAGATCTTGTAGTCAACAATGGTTGGAGATTTGGTAGATAAAGGTGTAGCTTTAATAGTTACATCATCTCCATCATCTGAAATGATTTCCATACATTGCTTAAGTTCTTCAGTTTCTTTATCATCATCCACCTTTTGCTTCTTTGAAGGCTCTTGTTCTAGCTCATCACCAGCTCTTTTAGAACTGCTTTCTTCTCTTGTCTCACTGCCTTCCATCAATTCTGTGTCCATATCAACAAATGTGTTTACCTTTTTCATTGCTTTATCAAATAACTCTTGAACATTGGCAAAGAACTTAGTCTTCAAGTCTTTGGGCTTCCATCCTGCAATATTTTTCAGATAAGTAGTCATGATACTTCTTTGTTGTGCTTTGGTAGGTGGTTTATTCCTCTTTTCCTTTGCTCTCTTAGCTGCAAAGAATTTTCTTCTTTTCTCCAAGAGTTGTTGAAACAGTTTAGATTTTTCTTTAATTGTCAACTCTTCTTGTTCCTCTGCTTGCAGCCTTTGAGCTAATTCATAGTCAGTCTTAACCTTATCCTGAATATCATTCCATTATGCAATTAAGACAACATTGGCTTCTTCTTTTTCTCTTGCAATCCTCTCTTCCTCATCAAATTGAGCTTGTAGCCCTATAGCTTCTTGTTCATCAAAGAGAAGTTGATCTTTCTTTTTTATCTTCAAATGTTCTTCAACCATGATTTCGTTACCCTTGTCTTTTGAAGAAGTTATTGGTGTAGATGCTTGCTCCTGATCTTGAATAATAAGCCCTTTAGTCTTGGGTCTTGTAACAGCAGTTGTAGTTGTTGTAGCAGCAATTGTAACAGCCTTGGGTTTAGTACTCTTTAATTCTGCCAGTGCTTGAGCTAAAGTCATGTCAACATCAGATAAATCTTTGGCAGCACTAACTGGAATTATACTTGTAGTTGTAGCAGCATTAACCACAGGCTCTTCAGTTTCTATAAACACCTCATCACCATCAAGATCATGCACTCCAAACATATCAGCATCATGAACATTCTCCAGGGTGATGTCTTCATCAGCATCAATATCATGAATTTTCCTCCCCTGTTTGGATGCATCCTCTTGATCACCCAAACTAGCTTCATCATCTGAGCAATCAATTCTAGTAGACAGACCAACCTTGTATAACCTTTTAAGACTTCCCTCTAGCTTCTTGACTCTATTTTTCAGACTTGTAATCTCCTATGCTTGAGCAGTCTTTGTGTTTTCCAGGTCAAGAACTCTTTGTTGCAATTTGGTACAAAATTCCATTAATTCCTTTAGTTGCAGACTATCCTCACCACTTCGAGGTGTGTTAACTCCTGCGATTAGTGGATCATTAGAAAATTTAGATACATTCTCAGACCTAGTATGAGCAATGGTATCCCCTATGGTGTCTTGACGCCTAGGACCAACACTTGAACTAGTTCCAATGGAACTTGGTTCATTAGGCGTTGCCTTAGATTGGGTATTAAAGATGTTACCTCTGTCCTGCTCTGCATCTAAGCCAGTAGCAATAGTGGTAGCCCTTTCCAAACTATCATCCCTCTCCTCATAGACAGCCTCATTTGCTACATTCTCCATAGGAACACTAGACTGAGGAATCTTAATGTCCTTTCTCTTAGGTTTCCTAGGCCTCTGTTTCCTTAGAGGTTGTGATGTTGATGGTGGAAGAATGGTGGGTATGTGATGGGGATTAGTTGGCATGTCTGAACCTTTACACTGTTCTTGTTGAGCTTGCACCATCATAGTTGAGAACAAGGGTGTTACTCTACCAGAAAAGTCCTTTCCTTGCCTCTTCATATTAGCAAAACCCTTATTTATGTGAGATGGTGCAATATAAATTCTGTTGTGATTTATCATTCCTTCCAATTGATTATCCAAAAATACTTGCACAAATCTTGGATACATCAAGAATTTGCCAGCACTATCTAAGTTTTTCACCATGCTTTCAAAAATGTACTTGGAAAAGTTAAACTTTTGGTTTGTAGCTAAACATATAATTGCAGAGGCTATAGTGCTACTAAATTCATTCCATACAGTAGTCTTAGCACTTAGGCATTGCGAAATATTATGGATAAGAAATTTCCATTAGGGAGAGAAGAATGCCTTATAGAAAGTAAACTTCTGTGAAAGTTTTTCATACCCTATGAGTGTAAGCTGTTCAAAAATTATAGCATTTGGCAGACAATCAATACCATCAGCATCTTCTAGTTGAATATCTCTTCTTACAGATGCTTCAGTAACAATAATCTTCTTCCCATCTACAAAGGCTTGTAACTGAACTTCCCCATTAACTGTTTTTGCCTTGACAGTAGACCAGAACTGTTTAATGCATGATGTATATATAGTAGGATTGACGGTTAAAGCATATTTTATATAACTTGCATTCAGAAAATCTACTATCTGCTCAAATCCTTCACTTTCAGCAGATTTAGTCAAAAAAGCGACTAAATTATTAGTATCAGCAAATTGTAGGGTCGTCATTGTGTTGGGTTTTGATGATAAATGATGAAATTGAGTTAGGGTTTATGATTAGAGAGTATATGAAAGATTGAAATTGATTAAATGATTGAATGAAACCCTTAATCGAAGTATTTATGAAACTACCCTCAACAACATTAACTTTTCCTAGCAGCAGTAAGTTTATGCCTAGCAGCATTAACTTTCCCTAGCAGCAGTAAGTTTATGCCTAGTAGCATTAACTTTTCCAAGCGGCGGTAAGTTTATGCCTAGCAGCATTAACTTTCCCAAGCAGCAGTAAGTTTATGCTTAGCAACATTAACTTTGAATCACCAGCATTAACTCCAATTCCATTCTAATAAGCTTTTCCATCATCAAGTTAACATTTTAGCTCATAAAATTTCTGTCTGTTTTTTATTTCTCTTAATTCTTTTAGCTCACAATTCTCTCTGTCTGTTTTTGATTTCCCTTAATTCTTTTAGCTCACAATTCTCCCTGTCTGTTTTTGCTATATTCAACTTTCTTTCTGTTTTTCAGCTCACAAATTCTCTCAATTCTTTTACTCACCAAATCACTTTGTCTGTTTTTATCACACATCTCTCTTTCTGTTTTTCAACTCACAACTTCTCTCAATTCTTTTTCTCACTAAATAACTCTGTCTGTTTTTATCACACATCTCTCTTTTTGTTTTTTAATCTTACTAATTCTCTCTATTCTTTTACCTCACCATTTTCTTAATCAGGACTTTAAAGATTGAGCATTCCAATGCTAGCAATTAGATATTGAAATCTACTTACATTAAATGCTTTTGTAAACAAATCTACAACATTCTTGTCAGTATGAATCTTGATCATCTGAATTAGCTTCTTTTCATTAGAATCTTTGATAAAGTGATGTCTAATCTCAACGTGCTTTGTTTTTGAATAAAAAACAGGGTTCTTAACTATGCATATAGTACTCTCATTATCAATTTAGTTCTTTGTATGCATAAAGTTATACCCATAATCAAGCAATTAATTTTGAATCCAAAGCACTTGGCCATAGCAACTTGAAGCAGCTACATATTCAACCTCTGTTGTGGAATTAGCAACCACAGTCTACTTCTTACACAGCTATGAAATCAATCTACACCCAAGAAATTGACAACCTCCTATTGTAGACTTCCTATCCAAGCTTGCTCCAGCATAATCACTATCAGTGTTATGGCTAACAAAATCAAAAGGTGAGTTCTTTTGGATACCAAAGGCTCCAATTTTGGTGACCATTTAAGTATCTAAAAATTCTTTTCATAGCATGAAGATGTGAATACTTTTAGTGTTGACTTGGTATCTTGCACGAGCACCATACTTACCAATTATATATTCAGGTCTTTGAAGAGAGGTAAGATACATCAATGAACCAATCATTGATCTATATAAATGAACATCCACTTCTTCACCATCTTGATCCTTGAGCAAATGATTTTAAGTTTTCATAGGTGTGCTTGCTGTCTTGACATTAGTAAAACCAAATTTCTTCAAAATCTTAGTCATAAACTTGTTTTGACTGATAAAAATCCCATCCTCCTTTTGCTTTACTTGTAGTTCTAAGAAGAATGTAATTTCACCCATAGAACTTATTTGAAACTTCTTATGCATCATCTTCTCAAACTTTGGGCGTAATGACTTCTTTGTAGAGCCAAATATAATATCATCTACATACACTTAAACTAATAGAATATCACATTTGTCCCTTCTGATAAACAAAATCTTGACTATCTTTCCTCTCTAAAACCCATTGTCTAACAAATAAGTTGACAAGGTTTCATACCAAGCTCTAGGAGCTTGATGCAGTCTATAAAGTGCATTTTCTACTTTATATACTCTATCAGGGAAGTTTGGATCTTCAAATCTTAGTAGTTGACAAACATAGACTTCCTCTTCAATCTTACCATAAAGAAAAGCACTCTTTACATCCATCTAGTACACCACAAAGTCTTTAAATGAGGCATATGCTAAGAATAGCCTAATTGCTTCAATTCTGGCAATAGGAGCAAAGACTTCATCATAATCAATCCCTTCTTCTTGTGTGTACCCTTGATCAACCAGTCTTGCTTTGTTCTTTATCACAATGCCTCTTTCATCCTTCTTGTTCCTGAAGACCCATTTAGTGCCAATAGCCCTTTTTCCATTTGGTAAATCCACCAAGGTCCAAACCTTTTGTAATTTGAATTGTAGAAGCTCATCCTGCATAGCTTCAATCTAACTTGGATCCTTCAATGCATGAATTACCTTTTTGGGTTCTTCTTGTGATAGAAAGCAAGCAAATAAGCAATTTTGAAAGTCTTTATGGTTTGTTCTTTGCTGAACTGAACTAAACAAACCATGTTCTTTCAAATTCTTTGTCCTTCTTCTTGCTTGAGGTGCTGAATTCTAGTCACTAATAATTTGTTCAACTAGATGATCTTTGTGTATTCTTTTAGTTGGAATAGGACTGACATGCATAAATGTATTCAAAATGTTCATGTCATCCTCTGCACCAACATCTTCATAATCATCTGAATACATAATATCTTCCAATTCAGGCATATTTGGATCATTTGGAAGTTCAAAGTTTGTATTACTACTAACAGCATTAACTTTTATGCCAGCAATATTAATAGTTGAACTAACAGTATTAACATTGTTAGTGCTGTTTCCATTACTAGTAGTATTAATATTGTTAGTGCTGTTAACACTGCCATTATTAGTAGATTGCTTTTAGTTTATAGAATTTAAGTTAGGCTACGTTTGGAATGTAGAATAAATGGGCACAATTATGATTAGTCTTAGTTTGATTTTGGGCTTGTATGTAGAATTTTCAGTGGGCTTGCGATTAAGTTGGGCCTAGTAGTTAATATTAATAGATTTAGAGACATGGACTTGGAAAATTTTATCTGGGCCATGATTAAAAAGTCTGTACCTGTTTGAATTTAGTTGGCCTAAGTAGAATTTGCAATTTGCTATAAAATGTTCTTATTCATAACAGTTTGTGATTTTGTGATTTGCTTTTTGGTATCGGTCAACTCATGAGGCGCGGAGCTTACGGGTTTATTTAGCTAGATAGAATTTAATTATTTTCTTTAGCTAAATAAATCGGGTGGTATTCGTTTAATTGCGGGTCTCCAATTCGGTTCCATTTTCTAATCTTTTTTCAATACTTAGAGTAGATTTATTATATCGTTTTATTATATGTTTGCCTATTTGATTTTTGCCATGCTTAGTGTAGATTTATTTTTATCTTTTGATGTTATAACATTTGCCATGTTTAGTTAGTTGATTTATTTGCTCATTTAGTGTTTAGAAATTAATGCAAATTTAAAATATGGTTAGAGATTATTAATTTGCGATATTTATTTAGATTAACGTTTTAATAATAAAAAAATATAATTTCTTTTAATGTAGGATTTACTTTTAGAAATTTGCATGTTTAAAAGTGAATTTATTATGCTTGATTAATTGTCTCGTTTTAAATACTCGTTTTGTTCAATGCTTTATATGTTTAATTGTTTCTTTTGCTTTGCTCGTTTTTATGCTTTTATTTACTTTATCAATATGTCAAGTAGGATTTAGGAACCCAAATCAAAATCATTTTAAACCATTCAAAACGCGCGATCACGGATTTAACCGATTTTCAATTCACACTTCGTCGAGGGAAAACGACCCGGGAGGTTTTTGAGACAACTTTGGTTAAAAGTTTGTTTCTAGAACCCGACGGAAAATACTTACTATACTATTATTGACTCCTCCTTATTATTACGTATTTATATATTATATATATTCATATGTGTTGAAAAGGAACGGATCAATTTTTGGCGCCGCTGCCGGTGATTTGTGATTAAGATTCTTTCGTTTGAAGTTTGTTGATCGTGATTTAGAGAACCTTTCATTTTCGAAAGTTACGTTTTTAAGAAAATAATAAAAAATAATAATAATAAAAAATTAAAAAATATTTTTCATTTCTTTTTAGTATAAGTAAAAGATTAAAAACAAAAAAAAATTTGCTATTCCAAATTTTTCAATCTTTCTCGTTAATTTGTGAATATTAAAAGTAAACAAAGTTGGTAAAAGAAAACCAACAAATAATACTTTCAATTGAAGTATTATCCATCAAATAAGTTCCCGAACCAAAGATCAAAAACTTACATTTTGTGTCTCTTGCGACGTACGGCTCACCTTTAAAAGTTAATGCTTTTAAAGAGTTACCGAGAAGCAAGTTGATTATTAGGTTCAAGTGTCTTATCTCTTTGTCCGTATTTACAATTCATATATATATATATAAAAATAATAATAATAATATAAAAAAATTAGTATAAATTTTCTTTTTAAATTTTAGTGCATGCGCACTCGTTCTCAATCTCGTAATTCTAACCGTCCACAACAACAAGTCAATCTGACTTTTGTTGAACCACTAAATCTTGTTGAACCTATTCCCGTAGTTACGATGGATGACACTCGTACTATGGCTCAATTACTCGAAGCACCCACCGTGGGTTGCGAGGTTGCAATTGTTGTACCCGAGATCACCGCGGACAACTTTGAGCTTAAACTCGGTTTGCTTACCCTCGTTCAAAACAAACAATTCTTCTAACATGGCAAGGAAAAACGTCATTGATGAGCTTTGATTGGCCAATTCCCAAAAGAGAAGACACGCGAGCAAAGGAGAAAACACACCAATCAAGTGGGATTTGTACTAAAATGCTCACAAAAGAAGCACAAGTGCTCTGACACACGGAATGCCACGTTGGAAATCCGTGTGCTCACCAAGTTGATCCAACGGACAAGAATCAAGATCAAATGATTAGAAGAATGAAAGGACAAGATCGAAGGGATTGAAGAGCGTAACTATGACCTAGAAGTTTCATTTACAGGCTATAAAAAGCCCCTCACACTCACACACACAATGTTCTCTTCTTTTTCATTTAATTTCTAGCTTAAATGTATATTTAGTTTTTATATAAACTGTTTTACCTTAAAAGCTTTTATTACTCTCAAATGTTCTTATCTAATGTCATACAAACTCCTATAAGCTCATCATAAGCTCTTTGAGTCTCTAAGCTCAAATTGAGCTCATAATAAGCACATAATCTATTTAAACTCTTAAAATCAGATAAATACCTATGCTAAATGGATTTTGAGCTTTTGGATGATAAGCTTATAATGGAAGAGCTTATGGGACCCTACCAGCTTATCCTTGGATAAGCTGGAGCTTGTAGACAGCTCATTTGAGCCTTTATTGCCTTTGTTTAGCTAAGGCTATTGTAAGTCTTCATTTATCTTTCTGTCTTAATTTTCCTAGTTTAATATTGCTTAATCTGCTTATTTACTTGCTTAATTGTGCTTAATCCTATCTTAGTATGCTTATTGATCATGTTTGAGTGTCTGTTTTCTAGATTGATAGTGTAGATCTTAGTTTTTCTTATTTGTCTTATAAATCTTAAAAAATCAAAAAAATAATTAGCATAGTTAGTAGCTTATAGATTCTGGCTTAATTTCTTATTGATGAATGCTTAATAAGGTTGTTAAAAGTTGTGAGTCATCTGGTATTAAAACTTTACTCATTAAATCTTACATTCATAAGCTAGAAATGGATTTAAGTGCAATAAAGGGGTGTTTGGGACAAGCAATATTAACTACAAGTTAATATTGTTTGTGGTCCTTTGATCCTTTAGTTACATTTGAATTTCCAAAACTAGGTTTATAAGTTCAAGATTTATAAGTTTGATTAGGAATAATTAAGTTTTCATAAGTTTTCTTATTGCTATATTGAATCTGTGATAATTCTGCCAAATCTAGTTTCATTTTAAGCTCAGGTAGAATTTAGCTAATCTAGTTTAATTATTTTAGTTAACTTAGGAGTTTTAAAAAGTGTAGGAATCAAGTTCTTAGATCTGCATTTATAGGTTTTGAGACTTTGGTCATTTACATGTGAACTACATCAGATAATGAAAACAACAAAGAGTCCATTTTCTAGCTTAAATTTCAGATGGTAATTGTAGTTTTTAGGATTTGATTTTCATAGCACAAGTAGGTCTAGGGTCATTAATCATTAGTATTAGCTTACTCTTTCAAAATAAGCTCTTTTGATTATCTGTTTTTAAGCTGCAATTGTACTTTTTGTCTTTTCAAAACTCAAAACAAACTCAGTAACTGCTGAGTATTTTGACTGTTTTCAAAGTACTTTTTCATTAAGCTCTCATTATTCAAAACAGTTTTAAAAAGCATTTTCATTAAGCATTTGAGTCAAGCTTACAAAATATATAAGCTTCATTTCTTGTAGAGATTATTTGTTAGTTTAAATTTAAGCTCAAAGTCTGCCTAGGGGGTGTTTGGTTTAAAGCTTTCATAAGAGCTTATTGAGATGTTTCTACTTATGGCTTATATCTTAGTGCTTATTTATGTCATTTTAAGCTTAGTAGGGTAGGGTTAGGTAGGAAATTAGCTTATAGTTCCTTGTCATCAGATTATTTAGTTTTGTAGCTTATAAAGTTTTCTAAAAAACCAAAAAAAAATAAAGTTAAGTAGCTCTGTCAAGTTTTAAGCTGTTTTACAGCTTATTTAGTGCTTTTCATAAAAAGTTTCTTTTATTAAAAGTGATTATTTTCATCTTTTCTACAACTTTTCTTTTATAAGTTTTCAAAAAAAAAGAAGGGGAAGGTGGAAATTGGGGGTGAGCAAGGCTTGAACCCCCGACCTCAACACCCTCACCCTTTATAGCAACACAACACCACACACCACTACCAACGTGCCCTGGGGTGTTTTTCCTTATAGATTCACAAAATCTATTGCTTATATACATTTTGGCCTTTTTAGTACAATAAGCTGTTTAGCTTATTTCGTAGCTTATTTGTTAAGCTGTGACCACGAGCTTATTTTTCTTAGGTCCCTTTTAGTTCAAGCTATTTTTTATAATTTTTTCAGAATTTTTATAATTAGTTTACTATTTTTAAACATTTATTTTTATTAAAAACTTTAAAAATCATAAAAAATAGAAAAATAATCAAAAAAATATAATTCTATTTTAGAAAATTTTCTTTGATCATATAGTTTCTAGGAAAATTAGTTTTACTTCCGTAGGGTTAAAATTGCAAAATTTCAATTTTTAAAGAACAGGATTCGTTCCCGTTTATGTTTTTCGTGTTTTTAAACTCATTTCAACTTCGTTTTTGTTCTAGTTTTCTTTAAACTTACTTTTAGTCAATTAGAGTATATTAAAAGTGAAAAATTCATTTTAGGTTTAATTTTGGAAATTTAGGGTTTTTAATCGCCGTTTAGGGTTCTCGTTTTGCGTTTTTAGTTAAAGTTTAAATTCCTGTTATTTGTTTTCATGCTTAATTGTTATCATTTGATTATTTTAATTGTTTTTAATAGAAATAGATAATCAAATCAATCTTTGTTACCAATTCAAATCATTGTCCGAACAACAAACGTGGTCTCAATTTCATAAATCGTTGGGGAATAATGACCCGGGAATCATACTTCCCGGTTAATATACGTATAATATATATATTTGTGAAGATATTCCTTTATACCTTTGTCCTCAAGGGTGGTTTGGTAATTTTCTTTCATATTATATTTTATAATTACGTGTATAGATTTTACTAGCAATCAATTTTTGGCGCCGCTGCCGAGGACACGGCAATACTTTAATATGGAGGAATTTGGTATTCGATATTTTATACATACTTTTTACCTTGTAAAACGAACCCAAAAGACCAAAAACATAATAAAAATTGCAAATATATACTTGTTTTTATGTTTGTGTATGTGCAGATACGGATATTAAAGAAATGGACAAACTAAAAGACAAAACCGGACAAAATCGAGCACGGGAATGGAATGAGTGCGAGAAAATGATTCCAACGGTGCCCTCAGATTTTATTGGGCCAGCCCGTAACTTATTTAATGGGCCGGGCCAGCCCGAACTATCAAAAGCCCAAGTCAAAAATCAAATCTGATAATTAAAATGGGAGATGACTTATGCTTACATCAGGTCACGTGACCAAGAATTAAAGCTAAAATGGCATGTGACATAGCACTCAACTTTGTTTGGTGAATCAAGAAATACCACGTGGAAGAACAAATTGCATAATTCTTCATACCTCATTTCAAAACTACAAAATGATCCAACAGACATTAAAGCATGCGTTTGATTTAAGCATAAAGGGAATGACACGTGGCGCTCAGACATTGGATGATCCAACTGCAATCACTAGGACTCAGCCAATCATTGGCATTTATGATGTGGCTCGTGGAAAAGGACAATCACACCCCTCGATCTATTACTCCTATTGGCTGACCACTTAAAAGGACGATTATGCCCTCACACACTTTTGGGCTATATATTCAAACAACAGCATCTCACTTTGGGGGATCTCTTTTTCTTCTTTTATTTTAGTTAACGCAAGTTTTTTTTTTCTTTTCAGTAATTTTTGTTTGCTTATTTAGAAATTTTGTAAAAAGCTTATTGAAGCTTATTTGAATCCATCACTTGTACTAGTTTATTTAATTAATGAAGTTTATTAAGTTTGGGGTTAATTAGTGTTAATCTCTTTAGCTTATTCTATTTTCTTGTGTTTAATAACCAAACAAGTTAACTAAAAGCTTATTTCGGCTCCTTCAAATCTATCAGCTTGTTTCGCATAAGCTATAGCTTATTAGAGAAGTATTGATTTTTTTTTACTTTTCATTGAGAAAAGCTCGATTCGATTTCTAAAAAGGTGCGATGAGTTTGTTATTACACATCTTATTCATTAGGCTTAAGTTACCTTTTTTATTCGAGAGCTTGTGCTTTAAAATCAGCTTATTATATAAGTTTACTTATAAACGATTTGGCTTATTTTCTTTTGTTCTCTTTCTATCTTATGGCTCGATTCGAACATTTCAATAAGGTGCGTTGAGTTTAGAAAACTCGGCTTGTTAATGAGCCTAGTCACCTTTTAAGTTTCGAGAGCTACTTTAGCTTATTCTATTTTTAAAATCATTTTGACTTATTAGCTCGTTTTGCAAGTTTGTTTCAGATCCGAATAGAGCAAATCCTAATGCTTATTTTTCACGGCTTATCTTCTTAAGCTCGACACTCTTTAGATCTTGGAAGCTTATAAATAAGCTCATTTTGTCTTAGCCAATTTTTT
>BQNB010061086.1:0-36648 GCA_026074375.1 Tanacetum coccineum | reverse complement strand
GTTGTTTTTGGTTTAGTCGGCAAAATATAAATTTAAAACTTGAATCAATAAAATATACACCACACAACGACACATCAAAGGAATAGTTTCTAAGGCTTATCCCCCCTATACACTTAAGATGAACATTGTTCCTAATGTTCTTAAAAGTACCCGTAAAAACGAATAAAAGGAAAAGAAAAAGAGTAAAAGAAACTAGTACTCCCTTGGTTTGCTCAATGATGGAGAAGAAACATATGATAACTGGCTAAATCGTCATCCAAGGATCGTCCACATGAAACTCCTAAGAACTTCTGGGTTTCTTCTCATCAAATCTAACCTGTAAATCAAAGACAAAGACAACTACACATGGCGTAAAATCGGCGAGATAATGATATATACAACGAAACTTTTAGGGTTGACTATATAAAAGCAGTAAAGATAGGGTGAATGTGTTAATGTAATCAAGATTTTTTACAGGTTTTTAAGAAAATTACAAATTTTGGAAATTATGCAAAATAAAATTTTCAAAAATAATAAAAAATTTGAATTTTCACATGTCTAGAGACGTGACACCGTCAGGAAAAATCCTTAAGCCGTCTCCAGCTACTGTGAAAATTTCACATTTGTTTTCTTAGAAAAAATTTATGCACGCAATTCTATTAGTTATTTCATGTATAAAATACTGCATAAAACCTTAAATTAATTATCACAATCACATGACACAAGACGCGAATTAATCTAAACACTTTATTTAATATGTTTGAGATGGTTCTTAGAAACCGAATTTTTCCTTTAACAATTTTTTATGAAATACCATTGATTGCAATTAAGACGAGGTTAAAGACAAAACAAAGCATGATCAAAAATAATTCAAACATATAAAAACAAGTGAATAAGAATTAAAACACACAAGACACTCCTAATTGCGGGAAATTAAAATATTGGGTTGCCTCTTAAAAAATGACTGTTTTTGTTTGAGTCACGAGCCTGACTTTACCCTTATTTAACAAATAAAGGGGAGGGTTCCCCTACACTTGAGTTCAAGTGCGGGTGATAGTAATGATACGCACCATTATTGTAAGAAGGGGCCACATGCAAAAAAATTAGTTGTTGAATTATGTGCTCTAAATGGTATGTTTCTTTAATCCTAACCTTCTCTACTTCTTTTGGCATTACGGGTGAATTAAGTCCTATTCATAGAAAATAAATTTCCTTATATTCTAATTCCCAATCATTTTCTATCATCTCCACATTCTCCTGGACCCACTTTGTCCTAATAAACCTGATTTAAATCCATAGTGCTTCTTATGATCATCAATGCATGAGTGATAATAGCAATACGTATCCTTAGGGTGGAAATACGTCATGTGAGGTGAATGTGGTGTATTAATGGTTGATTTTTTTACTACCTTCATTCTAAAACTATCTGGACTATGTGGTTTGATGGGTAGTTCGAGGCCTATTTCTCCTCCTAGACTTCTATCTAAGGATGTGCAATTAGGTAAAGGTTGTGGTTGAGGCTTCAGTTCATCAAAACTAAGAATTTCCCTAGAAATAAGAGGAATGCCATGATTACAAGTATTCAAGCATAAATCCTCTAGTGGTGTTTCGTATAAAGGTTCTACCTCCATAGGGATTCCTATTGTCTCTTCTACTTCTTCTGGGTAAGTTACAGGCGGGGTGTATACCTCAAAGGATGGGAGGACTTGTGGGGTACTTTGTGGGTTCGAATTTTCCACCTTATCTCATGCTATACCCCTATGCATCTCAACCCAAACCTTCTCATTTCCAAATAATCTTTTTGCTTGAGCCTTTAAGTTTGCTAATTCTTATTCAGAAATAATGTTTTGTGGGTTGTCCCATTCTTTTTGGCCTTGGGCGGAATTTTCTATGGCTTCCCATGCTTCTTCAACACTTAATTCCCTAAGGTTCCTGTCTGCTGCAAAGTCAATGTCCATTCGGGTATAGTCATCAACATGATGATAAAATAATTGAGTAAGGGTGTTAGGAATACGAAAATCCTAGGAAAGTATCGGTCACTCCATAGATAACTGTCGTTAGCTCGTTAAGTATTATTTGGAACCTTAATAGGCCAAGTTAGGAAAAGCCCATGGAAAGCCCATGTAAATCCTATCCATGGCCGGCCATATTGAGGTATTTATACACCTCTCCATGCCTTGGAGAGGTGGGTTGGTTGTTCATTATTTCACACACTTAATGCATTTTCTTTCTATGTTTACTTTCTCTCTCTAAAGTGTTCATCCAACCACTCTCTCTCTAAAACCACCTCTCTTTCCCTCATCAAGTATGTTATTACATATTCTTTAATTGGTATCAAGAGCCATGGAGTGGTATGCTTAGTTTTTGTGTTTGAGTTTGTTTTTGTTCGTGTAGTTTTGTGTTCTAAACCGTAGTTTTTTCTTGTTCTTTCTTTGTTTCGAAGCTTCTCCTTGCACTAAAAGATCATTTACATAGGTAAATTTGATCTAGTATCCTTGGATATAGGTGTATAAGCTTTGAATCAAGAAAAACTCATCTTTCAACTTTAGTTTTCGAAAAACCTTATAAAGTACAAATCTTGATTTTGAAATTTTTGGCTTAAAAACCATAAAGTTTACATTTTTAAGGTACCTATAGGTTTAGTAATACTAGTTGTACAAGAAAATTTAAGAAAAATCTATTAAAAAAGTGTCTTTTTGTGCTTTTAAAATTTTGGGTTTCGAATCATATCAACCGATCTACTGAAGTTAGTTTCAACCGATCTACTCAAGAGCCAGTATCAACCAATTTATTGAAGTTAGTTGGAACCGATCTACTCAAGTGCTAGTGGAAACCGATCTACCTAATTTTTTAGTTGGAACCGATCTACTCAAGTGCTAGTGGAAACCGATCTACCTAATTTTTTAGTTGGAACCGATCTACTCAAGTGCTAGTGGAAACCGATCTACCTAATTTTTAGTTGAAACCGATCTACTAAATTTTTTAGTTGAAACCAATCTACTCAAGTGCTAGTGGAAACCGATCTACCTAATTTTTAGTTGAAACCGATCTACTAAATTTTTTAGTTGGAACCGATCTACTCAAGTGCTAGTGGAAAACGATCTACCTAATTTTTAGTTGAAACCGATCTACTCAACCGATCTACTGAAGTCAAGAAGGAACTGATCTACTGACTCCTTTGGGAACCGATCTACTGAAGTCAAGAAGGAACCGATCTACTCGTTCCTTCAGGAACCGATCTACTTATTCCTTCAGAAACCGATCTACTCATTCCTTCAGGAACCGATCTACTCATTCCTTCAAGAACCGATCTACTCATTCCTTCAGGAACCGAACCGATCTACTCATTCCTTCAGGAACCGAACCGATCTACTCATTCCTTCAGGAACCGATCTACTCATTCCTTCAGGAACTGATCTACTAAATTTTTAAAATTATACGGTTTATCTCTTTGACTTGTAAAATCCCGTGAAACATTAACTTGTTTTCCTAGTTTTGTCAAGAATTGTAAAATCCCGTATAAGTTTTAAGACATAAAACAAACAAAAGACAACTCATAACAACACAATTACTTTCAATCACCGTTCGATCAAACAATAATCTTTTAACATACAAATTTTTCAATGACGACTCTTGTTGACAAAGCGATTCTTTCGGGTGCTGACAATCGTCCACCTATGTTGGAAAAAGATATGTACGATTCTTGGAAAAGTAGAATGGAGCTATACATGATGAATAGACAACATGGACGAATGATCCTTGAATCCGTTGAAAATGGTCCACTCATCTGGCCTACGACTGAGGAGAATGGAGACTAAGAAAATACTCTGAATTAACTCCAGCAGATGCAATTCAAGCTGATTGTGATGTCAAGGCTACAAATATCATTCTTCAAGGCTTACCACAAGAGGTCTATGCATTAGTTAGCAATTATAAAGTTGCCAAGGAACTTTGAGAAAGAATTCAACTTCTCATGCAAGGAACTTCATTGACAAAACAGGAAAGAGAGTGTAAACTATATGATGAATTCGATAAGTTTTCTTATAAGAAGGGGGAAACACTACGTGATTTCTACTTGAGATTTCCACTGCTACTCAATGACATAAACATCTACAATATGAAACTGGAACAATTTCAACTGACCACCAAGTTTGTGAATACCCTTCCTCCTGAGTGGAGCAAATTTGTGACAGATGTCAAACTGGTTCGGGACTTGCACACAACTAATATTGATCAGCTTCATGCTTACTTGGGACAACACGAATTTCATGCAAATGAAGTTCGTTTAATGCATGAACTCGACTCGGATCCGCTTGCTTTGGTTGCAACCCATCAGTTGACACAGTCTCCTTATCACACTCATTAGATTTTTCACCAAAACTCTCAATTTCATCCACAATATGGATCACCTTATCAGTCTCAACAATACTCAAACAATCAATCATCAACAGCTCTTTCAATCACTTATCCATCTAATGATTATCAATCATCAGTTCACCACAACGTTTATTCTCCACCATCATCAATCCCTCAATTAGAATATGCTCCCACAGTCAACCAACAACCACAATAACCTGAATTTCCCTAACTAGACTCGGGTCTAACTGTTCCAGTGTTCAAGCAAGGTGACGATCCCATTGATGCCATCAACCATATGATGTCCTTCTTATCAGCTGTCATCACCTCTTGATATCCTACTACCAACAACCAGCTGAGAAATTCGTCAACCCTAGGCAACAAGCTACCATTAATGATGGAAGAGTGACTTTACAACTAGTATAAGGGAGGAAAATTTCTTTCGCTATGGGTACTACTAGGACCTACACTCCAGGAGCAAGTAGAAGCAATTATGGGAAACAAAGGACTGTTATTTGTTACAACTGCAAAGGGGAAGGACACATGTCCAAACAGTGCACTAAACCTAAAAGGAAACGGGATGATTCATGGTTTAAGGATAAAGTGTTACTAGTACAAGCTCAAGCAAATGGTCAAATTCTACATGAAGAAGAGCTAGCATTTTTGGCAGATCCAGGAATTGCAGAAGGTCAAGCCACACAGACAGTCAGTACCCATAATGCCGCTTATCAAGCCGATGATTCAGATGCATATGACTCTGATTATGATGAACTCAATACTACCAAAGTTGCTCTCATGGTGAATTTATCTCACTATGGTTCATACGCTCTCGCTGAGGTACACATTCTTGATAATATGGATAACAATATGATAAATCAAGCTATGCAGGCGATGTCGTCTTCTGAACAGTCGAGTGTTGTGAACCATTCAGAGATTGAAATAACCAGTGATAGCAATATCATTCCTTATTCTCAGTATGTGACAGAATCACAACAAGCAGTTGTTCAGAATTCTAACTCATTTGCACAACAAGATACACTGATATTATCTGTGATTGAACAACTAAAAACCCAAGTAATTAATTATACCAAGATAAATCTGGACAATAAAAGTGTCAATGATACTTTAACTGCTGAGCTTGAAAGATATAAAGAACAAGTTAAAGTGTTGAAAGAAGGACAAAATGTTGATTTAAAAGGTAATGATAACATTTCAGATTCATGTGAACAGTTTGTCAAGATTGATCGTCTTAAACAAACTCTTCTCGAACAATTAAAAGAAAAAGAATCTTTAATGCAAACAGTTACTCTTCTCAAAAATGATTTCAAGAAAGAAGAATCTAGAAACATTGATAGAGAAATTGCCTTAGAAAAGAAGATTAAACAACTAGATAATATTGTTTATAAAAGATATCAATCAGCACAAACTGTTCATATGCTGACAAAACCACAGTTTTTCTATGACCATACCACTAAACAAGCTCTAGGTTTTCAAAATCCTTTCTATCTAAAGAAAGCTCAACAGTTAGAACCAAAGCTTTATGATGGTAATGTCATTAAGAACACTAGTGCTATTGTGATTCCTAACTCTGAAGAGACCCTTATGCTTGCTGAAGAGAGTCGTTCAAAAATGCTTTTGAAACAACAGGATCCAATGGTTTTAGAAAAGAAAGTTAATACTACACCAGTTGATTATGCTGCTCTTAACCAACTTTCTTAAGATTTTGATGTTTATAGATAAAAAAAATTACAGAAAAATAAATACATAGGAAAACCTTATAAACCCTAGATCAAGAGCCACGAGGCTCTGATACCAATTGTAGAATCCAGGAATCTGGACTCAACTAGGGTATGAATAACATTGATTGATTAAGCACAGCGGAATATGAAATAAGAACACAATCAACATTACTAATAAGGTTTTCTTTATTCATACTAATAAACTATTCGACTTTAATCAGTCGACTATGAACTATTCGACTTTAATCAGTCGACTATGCTATCTAACTACTACACACGCTCTATGCGTTTCTAGACTCTCATTGGAGAAGTCTACTATGAATGGATGCCTAATACTAGACGCCTTCCCCTCTTTATATACTAGAGGGGTTAGGGTTTACAAGACAAGATAAGATCAATCTTATTTAACCAGTCTTCAATCATCATAAATACTATTTGACTTATTTAACCAGTCTTCAATCATCATAAATACTATTTGACCAGTTTCAATCCCAGCATTAATGTTGATCTTTATCTTTTAGCTGAGCATTAAATACTGTTTGACTAATTTTCAATCAGCATTAATGTTATTCCAGCTTTGTCTTGTAGGTCTTCCATCTTTAATATGTTTTGTCATAATCAACTCAAATTATAATTCCCAACACTCAAGCAAATGGTCAAATTCTACATGAGGAAGAATTAACATTTTTTGCAGATCCAGGTGCTGCAGAAGGTCAAACCACATAGACAGTCATTACTCAAAATGCTGCTTATCAAGCCGATGATTTAGATGCATATGACTCTGATTGTGATGAACTAACAACTGCCAAACGTGCTCTATGGCTGAATTTTGACTCATTATGGTTTAGATGCTCTCGCTAAGGTACACAATCCTAATAAATGTGGATAACAACATGATTAATCAAGGTGTGTAGGTGATGCCGTCTTCTGAACAGTCGTGTGTTGTGAACCATTCAGAGACTGACATAACCAGTGATAAGCATTATCATTCCTTATTCTTAGATGTGACAGAATCACAACACGCAGCTGTTCAGAATTTCTAACTCATCTGCACAATAAAGGATGCCTGATATTATCTGTTGACTTGAACAAACTAAAAAACCCAAGTAATTAATTGTACCAGATAAATCTGACAATAAAGTGTCAATGAAACTTTAACTGTTGAGCTTGAAGACATAAAGACATTTAAAGTTTTGAAAGAAGGACAAAATGTTGATTTAAAAAGTAAAGATAACGTTTCAGATTCATGTGAACAGTCTGTCGAGATTGATCGTCTTAAAAAACTCTTTCTGAACATTTAAAAGCAAAAATGGAATCTTTAATGCAAACAATTACTCTTCTCAAAAATGATTTTAAGAAAGGAAGAATCAGAAAACATTGTTAGAGGGAAATTGCTTTAGAAAAAAAAAGATCAAGAGATGGATAATATTGTTTATAAGAGATCAATCAGCACAACAGTTCATATGTTGACAAACCATAGTTTTTTTTATGATCATACCCTAACAAGATTTAGGTATTTTCAAAAATTATTTTATCTAATGAAAGCTCACAGTTGAAACCAAAAGCTTTTATGATGGTAATCGTCTATTAAGAAACACTAGCGCTATTATGATTTCCTCACTCCGAAGAGACCCTAATGCTTGTTGAACAGAGTCGTTCAAAAATGCATTTAAAACAACAGGATCCAATGGTTTTAGAAAAGAAAGTTAATACCACACCAGTTGATTATGTGTTCTACACCAACTTTCTCAGATTTTGAAAACGTTTTGTTCCACAAAAAACAAAATTATCTACTGAACAAGCCTTTTGGTCTCAGAATTCTATGAATTCTTCAGACCCTAGTCCTTCTTGTAGACCTACCAAAGTTGAGGTTCCAAAAGAACTTCCTAAAGTCAGCATGGTAAATACAAGTTTGAAGAAACTTAAACACCATCTTGTTGGCTTTGATGTGGTTATCAAAGAAAGAACCACAGCCACAACCATCACTGAGGGCTCGTAGGGGTTTGAACATACAAAAGCTTGTTTTAGGGATGAAATAATTCCATTTGTAAAAGCACTGAATACATTCGATCAATATTTAATTGATGAACTTTCTGAAGTCCAAAATGTCTTTCATCAAATGGAACAGGCTATGGAACAACATAATTTAGAGTAAAAACGTTTAAAGTTAAAATGAATCAAGTTTTAAATGAAAATGAACGACTCTTGGAACAAGTCATCAACAAAGATATAGTGAACATAATTATGAATTCTATTGTGGATAATGCTTCTGTGAATGTGCATGAATGTGAAAAGTGTCTCAAACTTGAGACTGAGCTTCTCAACAAAAAGGATTTCATTGAAAAAGAGACTTACGATAAACTGTTTAGAAGTTATACCACTCTTGAAAAGCATTCCATCTCTTTAGAAGTTGATACTCAACTTAATCAGGAAATTTTTCAAAGAGACAATTCTATTTCAAATCAAAGTGCTTCAAGTTTTGATCAATATTTTGAATTAAATGAATTAAAAGCTCAGTCGCAAGAGAAAGACATGGTTATAAAAAAGCTAAAAGGGAGAATTCAATCTCTAAGTGTAAATATGAATGATGATAAGATCAAAAAGGACATAGAAGAGATTGAAACGATAAATATTGAATTAGATAATAGGGTGTCAAAGCTTATTGATAAGAATGAATATTTGAAACAAACCTATAAGCAAATTTATGTCTCGATCAAACCAACACGTGTTCAATCAAAAGAACAATGTGATGCTTTAATTAATCAAGTCAATCAAAAGTCTGTAGAAATCTCTGATTTAAATGCAAGTCTTCAGGAAAAAGTTTTGGTCATTATAGCTCTCAAGAATGAATTAAGGAAACTTAAAGGAAAAGATTTAGCTAATAATGCTGTCACTAAAAACACCATTGCTCCAGAAATGCTTAAGATTGATGTGGAACCAATAGCCCCTAGATTGTTAAACAATAGGACAGCTCACTCTGACTACCTTAGGCACACTCAGGAACAAGCTACGATTCTTAGGGAAGTAGTTGAACAAGGATCACAAAATCCTCTAAATAATTCCTTAGACTCTGCTTGTAAGTATACCAAATGAATTCAGAAGTTGCTTATAATAATCAGACAAACCTGCCCTAGCATCAACAATTCAAGTGACAAATTAATGGCTGTGACCCCAAAGAACAAGGACAAAATAGTTAGATTCACTGAACCAGTCACATCCTCAGGAAACACAAACACAAAACAACTTCTTCATCAAACCTAGTTTCTAACAAACCTATGTTATCTTCTACAGGAGTAAAACCGTCTACTAGTGCTAGCGGATCACAGACTTCAGGCAATACAAAGAAAGATAAGATTCAGCAAACACCAAGTAGTACTCAGAAGAATAAAGTAGAAGCCCACTTTAGGACAGTTAAATCTAGTTTGAAAAATAAGAATTGTGTTATGGAACCTAACAGAACTGCAAATGTGCAGCATTCCAAGCTTAATGCGGATTCTGAACTTCTATGTGTTAAGTGTAATGGTTGCATGCTTTCTGATAATCATGATTTGTGTGTTCTTGATTTTATCAATGATATGAATGCTCATGCTAAATCTAAATCTATTAAGAAAAGTTCAAAGAGAAAAGTTTGGAAACCAACAGGAAAGGTGTTCACAAATATTGGATACACTTAGAGACCTACTGGTCGGACCTTCACTATAGTAGGAAATGCGTGCCCTTTAACTAGGATTACCACAATTGCTGAAGTGCCCCTTAGGAAACCAACTACTCTAGAAACTAATACACCTAAGCCTGTTGTAACATTGGTTTACTCAAGGAAACATAGGAAATCTAAAACTAATGTTCCTGTTAGTAAACCTAAGATTATTAAATCTATACCTGCTAACAACAAGGAACCCAATAAATATTGGAGATCCATAGTTTCTGATGTTCCATCTTCCTCTCTTGATGAATGCAGGTCGTCCAAATTGTTATCTGGTATTTGGACTCCGGCTGCTCCAAGCATATGACCGGAGATCGCTCTCAGCTCACCAATTTCGTCAATAAATTTTTGGGTACAGTAAAATTCGAAAATGATCACGTTGCAAAGATATTGGGTTATGGTGATTATCAGATCGGGAATGTTATGATATTAAGGGTTTACTACGTGGAAGGACTTGGACACAACTTATTCTTCGTTGGGCAATTTTGTGATTCGAACCTTGAAGTTGCTTTTCGTCAACACACATGCTTCATTCGTAATCTATAAGGTGTTGATCTATTGACTAGATCTCGAGGTAACAATCTGTATACACTGTCTCTTGGAGATATGATGGCGTCTGCAGACAACACTTCAGGCCCCGCTCCTCAAAGAAAAGAAAAGTGTACGCTTCAGTGCGCTTTATCTTCAAAAGAAGAGAAATCTTCTCGTTTTCGACCATTCTCATCAACATTTTTCATATTTTCCCATGCTCGTTCAGTCATTAAGTGGATCAACGTACATTAGCTTGTATTCTAATTCACTAGATCAAAAATGGCAATCACATATGCAATTTTTGAAGGGGAGAATAGTGAATCAAATGTGATCAATACGGTTTAACTTGGTCTTTCAATGTGTATGAAATGGTCATATGCCTTCTGAACACAGCAGTTTAGAACCCGCACTTCATGAAATGACTCTTGCAACAATCAGTTCAGGACTCGTGCCAAACCCTCCTCCTTCAACACCGTTTGTACCACCTTCAAGAACTGATTGAGATCTTTTGTTTCAACCACTGTTTGATGAATTACTCAACCCTCCATCAAGTATTGATCGCCCAGCCCCTGAAGTCATTGCTCTAATTGCTGAAGTAGTAGCTCCAGAACCTGCTGCATCAACCGGTTCACCTTCCTCAACAACTGTTGACCAAGATGCACCATCACCTAGTAACTCACAAACAACACCTGAAACTCAATCTCCTGTCATTTCTAACGATGTTGAAGAAGAGAATCACGTCTTAGATGTTGCACACATGAATAACGATCCATTCTTTGGCATTCTAATTCTAGAAAACAATTCTGAAGCATCTTCTTCTTTGGATGTTATTCCCACTATTGTGCAAACTGCTGCTCCTAACTCAGAACATGTTAACAAATAGACTAAGGATCATCCTTTAGACAACATCATCAGTGAACTTGAAAGACCTGTTTCCACAAGACTCCAACTCCATGAACAAGCCTTATTTTGTTACTACGATGCTTTCCTCACATCAGTTGAACCAAAGAACTATAAAGACGCATTAACTCAAGCATGTTGGATTGAAGCAATGCAAGAGGAGCTTAATGAATTTGAATGTCTTGAAGTCTGGAAACTCGTTCCTCGTCCAGATAAAGTGATGGTCATTACTTTAAAATGGATCTACAAGGTGAAACTTGATGAATTAGGAGGAATTCTAAAAAACAAGGCTCGATTAGTTGCACGTGGTTACCGTCAAGAAGAGGGAATTGATTTTGAGGAATCTTTTGCTCCAGTGGCAAGACTTGATGCTATTCAAATTTTTCTCGCATTTGTTGCTCACATGAATATGATCGTCTACCAAATGGATGTAAAGACGGCATTCTTAAATGGCATTCTGCGCGAAGAAGTTTATGTCATCCAACCGGACGGGTTTGTAGACAAAGACAATCTGAATCATGTGTACAAGCTTAAGAAGGCTCTCTATGGGTTGAAACAAGCTCCTCGTGCGTGGTACGATCTATTGTCGAAGTTTATACTCTCTTAGGAATTCTCTAAAGGAACCGTGGATCCCACATTGTTCATTAGAAGACAAGGAAAAGATATTCTCTTGGTACAAATCTATGTTGATGATATAATCTTTGCGTCTACTACACCTAAACTATGTGACCAATTTTCAAAAATAATGTGTTCAAAGTTTAAGATGTCAATGATGGGTAAAATATCATTTTTCTAGGACTACATATTTCACAAAGTCCTAAAGGCATCTTTATAAACCAGTCTAAATATGCTCTGGAATCTTTCAAAAAATATGGTATGGAATCTAGTGACCCCGTGGATACTCCCATAGTGGAGAAATCCAAACTGGATGAAGATACACAAGGGAAAGCCGTTGACCCTACACACTATCGTGGAATGGTTGGCACCCTTATGTATCTCACAGCCAGTAGAACAGACCTAACATTTGATGTATGCATGTGTGCCCGGTATCAGGCAAAGCCTACTGAAAAGCACTTACATGCCATAAAAAGAATCTTTAAATACCTAAGAGGAACCGTTAATAGGCGACTCTGGTATCCAAAGGATTATTCTATTGCTCTAACAGCTTATGCAGACGCTGATCATGCGGGTTGCCAATATACTAGATGAAGCACATCTAGAAGTATGCAATTATTGGGAGACAAACTTGTTAGCTGGTCATCAAAAAGGCAGAAAAGCGCTGTAATATCCAGTTCGGAAGCTGAATATATAGCCTTGTCTGGCTGTTGTGCTCAAGTCATTTGGATGAGATCACAGCTTATTGACTATGGCCTTGGATTCAATAAAATTCCAATGTACTGTGATAACAAAAACGCTATTGCCTTATGTTGCAATAATGTTCAACATTCTCGATCAAAACATATTGACATCAGATTTCACTTCATAAAAGAGCATGTTGAGAATGGAGTAGTAGAGCTTTACTTTGTCAATACGGAGTATCAGCTAGCGGACATCTTCACTAAAGCCCTTGGCAGAGACAGGATTGAATTTCTTATCAACAAGATGGGAATGCGAAGTTTTACGTCGGAGACCCTGAAATAATTGGCAGATGAAGCTGAAGAATAGTGGTGGTACCTATTTAAATATCCTGTATATAATATGTATATATATTAAAACCAGAAAAACCAAAAAGTTTTTTTTTCATTTTCAGAAAACCTTTATAAAAACAAAATACAAAATATAAAATCTTTAAAAACAAAGAAAAAAATAAAAAATGAGAAAAATATAAAAAGAGGTAATAATGGCATGTCTTCTGAAAATCAATAACATTTACGGTCTTATAAATGTCATTTAATAATGATACGAGGCTGTAAATGAAGTTCGAGCAAAAGTTTCAAAAGTTTTCAAAACATGCCAAAATGGCTTGCTATTATTTCAGATAGCAACCCGGTCATCATTTTAAAGGCAAGTATTTCCAAAAGAAAACTTGACCTCATAACGGGAATTTGTTCTCGGGCATGGTCTACTTTATTACCATGCAAAGGCTTGTGTTTACTTTGCAACACAACCCGTGCTTCCTATATACAAATTATTTTACGTGTCAGTGCATTTCTTTGTCAAAATAAGAGAAATCTTAATTTTATTGGTAAAAAGTTGTCTTCATAATGAATCAGTGTTTTCAGTAATCACTAAAAGATTTTCAAAGATAATTCGACCACTCAAACAATGACTACAACTCTTTAAATAGAAAACGGGTCAGTATTTGAGGGGGAGAAATTTTCATCAAATAATATTTTAAAACGGTCTTTCAAATTAAGTCACGAAATAAACGGATAAAGTTTTTGATAATGACGGATATCAAATTAATGGGAGTTAACTTATATTAACTACAAGGGCTTTAGATGTCATTTGTTTAGAACTTTATGGACTTATTTGCAATTTGAGACTTAGTAAATTCAGGCTTTAAACTATATTCGATCAATATTGCCAACACCTTATAGTTTGTAAAAGACTTAGGAATGCTTGAAAATACGTTCATAGTTTTAAAAGCCTTGATGATTGATTCTCATAGGATAAATTTAAGCTTATTAATTCTTCGAACACGATCTCTAGTATATTTGCGTACTAGGTTTTGCTGGTTACGAGGTATCGAAACCAGCAAGGGGGAAGGAATAGATATACAAGAAAGACAATGAGTACACGTGATAGAATTCATACCCTATTATCATTTTAGGTCATTCCGGGAAGAAAATGTCATAACCGCAGAGAAAATCAGTGTTTTAACTTGTTTCTTTCGGGTGCACTATTTCATCCACATGGGGGAAGAGATATCTTGTTATTTCAAGTATGCATCATTTAAGATTCTAAGGGGAAGTGTTGTCAGAAGATTTATTCTAGCGTGAGGAGATTGGTTACTGATTGAATTAATGCTTCCTTTAACGGTCAATCACTAAGCTTATTTTTTAAAGAGAGTAGAATTAGTTGACAAAAAAGGTACACATAGGTTTGATAAGTATGATGATTCCTTAAGTTAGTCAGTATTCTGCAAAAAGAAATGAGTACATTTGGGAATTAGTTGACTTAGGTGTTATCATTTCGACTACTTAGAGGGAATAATTGTGACATCCGAGACTTAGTTGTCTTTGGTGTTTCAATTTATATCATCACTATCGTGTAAGGAGAAATTCGGACATCCGGGACTTAATTGACTTTGGTGTTACGGTTTTGAATTAATTGTGTACTTCAGATATGTGGGTTTTTTTTACATCAAGACTGCTTGAGGCGGCTTGCAAGAAAGTTTTGAATCTACTCAACAAAGGATTGCTGATTTAGGGGGAAGCTAAGACAACTTCTTAAGAGAGACTACGGGGAAGACCTACGGCTGCTACAAAGAACCATATGATTCTATCATATGATGTTCTCATCATTCAGGTCAAACCTCGTACATAATAATCTTGTGAATATATAAATGTGTAGTGTAGACTTAAAAATTAGGCATATATAGTGTTTGAGTATGAATTTTCAAGAATTTCTTAGTAAATTCAAATTTTTTCAAATTATCGTACTCAAACACCATATAATACCCTCATAATTTAAGGGGGAGCATTAAAAATGTTCCTAATGCGGCTTGTTAATAATTGGACATTCTTTCCACGAAAGCAATTATATTTGAATCAATTGATATCCAAAATATCAAGAGATTTAATATTTTTTATAAGAGGAGAAAATATGATTAAAATATATGGCTAATAATGTAATTTTTAAGATCTTAAGTGTACGCTTTGCCTATATGTGCTAAACTCTTTTGATTAATCGATGCACATATAAAGAGGGAGCAAATGGTTACGTGATTGGCTAAAATGTGGAAGTACCAAAGACCGACCATTTAAATTACTATATTGGAGTTATAAGGTGGTTAAGTTTAGGTATTCATTCCAATGATCCAGCCAGAACTGGAGGGATCTACCTAGGGATATTCCACTAGAAAGTGTAGAAGTCATTAGGTATGAATGAAAAAAGGAGTAAAAGTGAGAATAAGGGAAAAATGCCGACTGAGATGGAGCTAGTACTGGAACAAACCCAACAAGGTACTAGTTATGAAGTCTCGGTAAGCGCTGAAGGGGTTGAAGAATTAAAAAGAAAAGTTAAGATAAAGGGTGAAAAGAAAGAAGCCCTCCTTACACTTAGGCAGAAACCGGGTCAATACATCTGCTGTCAAGAATCACAAAGATGATTGCTGACATTGAAGACTGACATCATGGACCCAGTGATGCAATGCACAACCCTCCCTAGCCACTCAGAATCTCTCAAAAGATTTCTGTTTCATTTCTCATGGAGATTACACGCATTTCTATCAACTTTCTCACTTCGAGTTAGTTGGTATTGAAAAGGTGGCAGTCTGCTCCAGCCTTCGATCACTAAAACCAAAGTGCACTATTGAGTCTAGAGCCAAAAGAGATCATCCATAAATCTCATTAGGACACTTGTCAAAATTATGCTTGCTAATTCACACAATGTGAAAAACAAGAAATATATATTAAGAGTCCTACGCATTATCCTTGTGATTTTGCCAGAACATCAGAGTGATACTCAAGTAATCACAGTGAAGATGAAAATCCTGCTTGAGCCAACATCAAACAAGCTCATGGTAGGTGACTTGTGCGATTCTAGGACAACTGGAAAGAAACGATGGTGCGATTCTTAATGAATCAAACTTGTTCCAGAAAATGAATTGAGGATTAATGATGAACTTTTGAATTGATTAACACTCTCGATGTGTCACAAAACCACTTTAGCAAATGACACATTGATTGATTTTTCAAATCAATTTTATTTCAATCGGTGAGATAGTAACTCGCTAGTTCACTCATACCGTGTTGTCTGCTTTGAGATGTTTCGGTAATGAGAACATGCTGAGTTTGATGAATCTAATACATATGTGTTAGAAAGATTCGATACTTCAGCTGGAAATCCTGTTAAGGAGATTCTTCTTAAATTAAATCTACCTGATCACAGGTCGATCCTCACGGATTCAAAGGTTACTCCAACCAAACACAGGCGAATGACAAAGCCATATTCGTCCCCCCGCTTTATTGCTAACCGTTTTAATGCAGGATACTTAAAGATGGAGGTGAAGGTACCTGATTCCAGCTGTCTCAAAGATTCATAACCACATGCTCATACCCGACCGACAAACATAAAGACATCATGAAAGCTCAAATACATGTTTTAAGACTTCCGCTACTCTGATACCGTACGTCTTTCTTGAAGTGACGAAGTATTAAAGTCAAAGAATTTCAAAAAAGTTTTCGTCACTCTAATACCGAACGTCTTTCTCGAAGTGACGAAGTGTTATAGTTAAAGAATTTCAAGAAAGATGTCTTATTCAAGCTTTCAAGAAAAAGAAACAACAACAGTATGAGCATGTCGGTCCAAAAGTCACAAGTTCAAAAGATGGCAAAGTTTACAAGATGGCGAAAAGAGATTATGCTTGGTTAATGATCTCAAGATGCTCAAGATCACATAGTCACATACAAGTCAAGATAAAGGAACAAGCTCAAGCCTAAAGTCAATGATCACTACGCCATATTCACAAGAAAAGGAAAAAGAAAAGAAGTCTGCGAGCACAAGAACGAAGACCTTCATAGTATGCTAGGTTTAAATTTTTGTAAAATGGAGTGACCTCCCTTAGGGGGAGATTGTTAGGAATACGAAAATCCTAGGAAAGTATCAGTCACTCCATAGATAACTATCCTTAGCTCGTTAAGTATTATTTGGAACCTTAATTGGCCAAGTTAGGAAAAGCCCATGGAAAGCCCATGTAAAGCCTATCCATGGCTGGCCATATTGAGGTATTTATAAACCTCTCCATGCCTTGGAGAGGTGGGTTGATTGTTTATTATTTCACACACTTAATGCATTTTCTTTGTATGTTTACTTTCTCTCTCTAAAGTGTTCATCCAACCACTCTCTCTCTAAAACCACCTCTCTTTCCCTCATCAAGTATGTTATTACATATTCTTCAAAGGGACAATAAATCAAGGCCATGATAAGGGACTCTTTGGATTATGTTTTTGAAATGAGTCCACGCATCGTAGATAGATTCATCTTGATGTTGTTGGAACATCAAGGTATATCTTTGGAATAGGAAGGTTGTGTTTTGTGGTGGGGTTTTGAAAGGGTGAGGTAGTTGGTCTTTCATACATCATGATGATGAACGAAAGAGTTACAAACAAAAGGCACAAAGAAAAGATAGACTACAAGAAAGCTAATTGACAGAAATTAAAATCTAACTTGGTAGGAATCAAGCGAGTAGACCTAAGCCAGATAAAGTTCGAAACCTAACTATTCCCCACGCAGCGGCGCCAAAAACTTGATGCGGTCGTCGTAAGACTTCGCAAGAAGTTTTACAACTCCCTAGTTAGAGTACCTAACTGTTGTAGTGTAGTAAGGTAAGGCTCAGGGGTTGTTATCGTTTTCTAGGAGAATAGGTTGGGAAGGCTCGAACAGAATTTAACAGAGGTATATGGGGTTGAGAGAAGATTCTTTTTGTGTTTTTATATTTTTATGAAAGCAGGTAAATATCATGGTTTGAGAGGTTGGTTAGTTTTTAACTAATTTAATTAATAAATAATTCTAAACTACTAGTGATAACTATATGGTAAACGAACATATTTACTTAATCATGCATTACTCCTTATTATGTTTCTCTAAATTATGTTGCTTTGTCACTCTTGTAATGATCTGTGTAAGGTTTTCCTAAGTCATGAACGAATTACACGAACCCGCCATCTATGTAATATTCCATTAAGGCAACGCACAAGTAAGGTAGTATGAAGACTATTGTTGGGCCAAATTTAGTGCCCAATGATCTTTCACTTAGGATTTGAATACAAAATATCCTAAGTGTTAATAACCTTTAACATTTCAAGGCCACTGAGTGAACAATCACTCAGTGAGTTACCTTCAGGATGCTCAGCCTGAGTCTATAAGAAAGACTCTAGCATTCAGTGAGGCGGTACTCAGTGAATGAAGCCTGAGCCAAAGAAGAAGGTGATGGGTTCAGTGAGTTATGACAATAGACTCACAGAACCCCATACGATCTCCAACAACTAGAAGACCCTAAAGACAAGAGACTGAAGAATAGGCGAGATAGTTTGAATCAGATAAGTCCAAGCTTTTATCTGCTTGAAGTAAAACTATCCTGAATAGGGTATGAAGACAAGGTCAATGTCAATAGTCAATACTGACCTTAGAAAGTATTGTTGTCCCATACTTATAATATGAATGTAATAGAGACAAAGTTGTACGTTGTGTACTAGCCTATCAGCATTGGGACACACACTTATCACCCATGTGGGTATGACCCTACCTAAGTAGTATATATATAACTCTTGTAAAGGAGTAGGTGTAAGTTTGTGCATTCAAAGTCGTAACTTTCACAAACACCTACTCCTCCAAATATACTAAGTCCCTGAGTGAGTTCAGCTGGTTAACATAGTAGTTAACTTTGCATAACACTTTAGATTTATACAAAGTTATTAGTGAGGAGATCACACACACACACACACACATTGTCATTTAATCCCCATTGTAGTTCCGCATACAATGGGGTATAATTCTTAATAAAAAAGAGTTAAACATTGAAAAGTTGTTTTGTATCTTTTACATATTAGTTATATTTACTTACACAAAACCTTTTCAAAGAATAAATACTTCACTTTATTTACTAGCCATGAGTTAGTTAATGATAACTTTGTAGCTATTATTCACTAACTAAGAGGGAATAACAAGTGGTATCAGAGCAGAAGGTTTATAACTTTTTTTAACACTAATCTACTTAAAGTTTTTAAAACCTAGATCCTAAAATGGCAGCAATAAATAATGTACCCCAGCTAGTTGACAAAAAGGGAGGTAGCTATGCTGCTATTGCTCCCAAACTAGAGCCGAAAAAATTTAATAAGTGGAAAAAGCAAATGCTTTGCTACTTAGCGGGAATGGAACCCTACTACTTAAAATTTATTAAGGATGGTCCATTTCAGCCAAAAACAGCTGAAGGTGATGATAAGCCTAAGTCATAATGGACCCCAAATGAGAGGAGGGTGGTCGTTCAAGACCAACGCCTTAAAAGCATCATTATTTCATGTATACCAGATGAAATAATTGAGTCAGTCATTAGCTGTGAAATAGCTAAAGCAACATGAACTGACTTGGTTCACAACTTTGAAGGTCCCTCAAATACAAAGAAAAACAAGATCATGGATCTAAAACTTAAGTATCAAACTTTCAGGGCTAAACCCACTGAAAGTCTCTTACAAACCTACACCCGCTATAAGACCTTGCTCAATGAGCTTTAGAGTGATGGTGTTAACTTCTCTAAACATGAAATCAATGTTGGTTTTGTGAACAGTCTCCCTAAGAAGTGGTTAACCTTCTCTCAGGGACTGAGGAGTGCCAATCATACTCAGACTCTTGACCTAGCTGATATCTATGAAAGGTTTGTCTATGAGGACAACCTATTCCAAATAAGGTATTCTGACACCAAAAAGGCCCTCATAACTACTCTCTCAAGCACTGCTATTTCTACTACCTTCTTTTCTAACAATGTTATACGGGATATCCAAGAAAATTCAGATGATGAGGTAGATGAAAGGTCTAGTGAGGAGTATCTCAGAGACTTAGATATTGAGTTTCATGAAAGAGCCCTTTTGGAAAATTCAAAATGTTTTATAAAAAGAAGAAATAATTTTTCTAGTCAAAAATCAAATGAAAACACTAAATGTTACAAATGTGGCAAAAAAGGTCATTTTGCAAAAGACTGCTTTTCTAAAACGTCTGAACCTTCTTACAAATTCATCAGTGTCAAAAGGATTTTAACCTAAGTTTACTCCAAAACTTATTCAATCTTCTCAAAACTCAAGTAGTTAGACTGAACCCAAAATTCAGAAAGACTGCAAGGCTGAGTATAAGAAAATGAAAGCTAAACTTGCACTACTTGAGGTAAATCCCTCTACTTCTCAGAACCCAAAGACCTTCCAACCAAAGAACAAAGTTGTCACACCCCATAAATTTCAGGTCAATATTTTAAACCATTCTGATCATTATTTTGAATTTTATCTGTTTCATTTGAATTTTATGTTTAAGCGGGAAGTTGTCCCGCGTTTATCTGATAAGTCGTACCGGAAGCGTTCCGGGTTGCAATTTATTGTAGACTTTCGGCATTAGTCGCGTTTTTGCGTTTTATGATGATATTTAAATTTTCAGAATTTTTCGTAAAGTTTTTATGCGTTTTTAGTAATTGCGTGATTCGTGCATTATAACTAGCATAAAGATGTATGGGAAGTATCTAGATATTTTATCTCTTTTTCACCTTGCATGGCTAATAAAACAAGACCAAATTGGTCCCCTCCCTTCCTTTGCATGCGTCCAAAATGCCAACCACACACACACATGATGCCAAAAATTTAAAATGCATATGTACTCTTGTCTAGGTTCGTTTTATTCATCCTCATTCTCTCACAAACACACACACATAAAAAAATTTGAGCTCTCTTATTTTCTCTTGCTTATATCCGACGCCAACAAACACCCCTACAAATCCATACTTTTTCAATCTTTGATAAAAACCATTTGAAGATATTATATTCGAGTTAGTTCGTATTGTTATTGGGTATTTAGAACACAACGTTTGGGTTGTTTAGTCACTAATCATCCTTCTAATCTTTCATTATTTGTAAGTCATCATCTTTCTCTAAATCTTGTACTTTTGTGTTCAAAATAATGCATAAGCTAAGGATGTACACTTTATTTTATAAAAACCAAGATTTAAAAAACTACGAAAACCTTAAAAGGTATGTATATATGCTCGAAAATAAATAAAAGGGAACAAGGAAATCATAGTTTCGGATCGTGGTTATTTTTATGTAACAAAAGTATATACTCATAGCTTATTTGATAGTTCAGCTTATAAATAAGCCCACGAATGGCTTATTAGGGTTTATTGGGCTTGTAATAGTGTTCGACCCAAAGGAAGAAGAAAAAGGAAATGTTTGTTTGGCTTATTTTGATTCGGCTTATATATTGTTGGCTTATTTCTAGCTTATTTTGAAAGGACAAAGTATCTAGCTTATTTGGCTTAACAAATAAGCCTAAATAAGGCTTAATGGGCTTTTAGCCACGTCCCACACCAAAAGCCCAAATCCACAAGCTTAATAAATAAGTTCCATGGTTCGGCTTAATTTGTCTTGGCTTATTGAGAGCTTATGATAGCTTATTGATAAATCGAGAGCTTATTCGATGTTTGTTTAGCTTATCGGGCTTAACTAATGGGCCCAAGATGGTTAAATAAGACTTCGGCCCAACAAGAAGCCCAAACCGCGACTTATTAGCCTACGGTTGGCTTATTAGGTGTAGACTTGGCTTATTAAAAGCTTATTAATAGCTTATTAGTAAGTCTCGTGTTTATATGTTTAATGATTTGCTTATCGGACCAAATAGATAAGTATAAATCTTGATATTTTACTTAACAGGCCACGACCCAATATGAGACAACACACCATGGCGTAAAACCTATGGTGTAGCTTATTGGATAAGCTTAAGTATAGCTTATTTGATATTGTACGAGTTTAGATACTAAACATTTACTTATTTTGAACGTTAAACGTTATGGATCATCTAACTAGGCTTATTGGACCTAAAAGCCCAATAAGGACCCAAAGGACTTTTCAGACTAGTTTATAAAAGGGATTTGATAGTATATAGATTTAATTGCAAAATGTGAATTGAAAGTGATTTGAAAGTGGTATGTAATAAAGTCTACGACTTTGGAAAATGTGTAAACATGAACGGGTCAAGCCAAATTTTTTATAAAATCTTAACACTTAGGAAATAATTAGAAAAACATTTACGTAAGAACATTTCAAACAACTTATAAGGGAATGGGTAAGAAGCCAAACAATGAACAATATATATTTTCTCGAATGTTACTATATAGTATTATATACTAAACATTACTATATACCTTATTAGTCAAACGTTACAACCACGTGGTGTGAACTTGTGGTCCACTCTTAATACTAAATTCAAACCTATGAATTCACCAACTTTATGTTGACTGTTTTAAGCTTGTTTTCTCAGGTGCTTAGCTGGATTATTCTTAAAGTGCTATTTGATGTTGCATGCATTGTTGGGTGCCTTTTAAGAATGTTATCTTTAAACTTAAATACTCGTTTTCTTAAAAACATGTTATGATTCCGTTGCATTTTCCTAAATCTTCCGCTAAAACTATTTCATTTATGTCGAGAATATTGTAAGACTTATTTTGTTTTGATCAAAGCAACGAGTTATGTTTTATCAAATGTCCATATAGTGGTCATTTACTTGATCTTGTGTGATGTATATTATGATGTCACGCCCCCGGACATGCATTCCGTCTTGGCCCCATTTAGGGGTGTGACAGACTGGTATCCGAGCCAAGGTTATAATGAACCAAGTAGCTTCTACTAGGTCTGGTCTATAACCATTATGTGATCCTACAATATATACCATGTCGGATTTCACTAGGTGATCTTGGTCAGATACCTCTAGGGCACTTATTTTCTTGTTTGGCATATAATGTGCTACTTTAAATTGAGCTTCGATGTCATGAGCTTAGTGCAACAGTAAATATTTTTTATGTGAAGTTGTATCTGTTATAACTGTCACATGCGTGCTGTGAACTTGTGGTCCACTCTTAATACTAAATTCAAACCTATGAATTCCACCTACTTTAAGTTGACTGTTTTAAGGAATGTTTTCAGGTGCCTTAGCTGGATTGTTCTTGAAGAGCTATTTGATGTTGCATGCATTGTGGGTTGCCTTTTAAGATGTTATCTTTAAACTTAAATACAAGTTTTCTTAAAAAACATGTTATGATTCGCTGCATTTTACCTAAGCTTAGCTAAAAAACTATTTTCATTTATGTCTGAGAATATTGAAGACTTATTCTGTTTTGATCAATGAACGAGTTATGTTTTTATCAATAGTCCATATTGTGGTCGTTTACTTGATCTTGTGTGATGTATATTATGATGTCACACCCCCAGACATGTATTCCGTCTTGGCCCCGTTTGGGGGTGTGACAGATTGGTATCCAAGCCAAGGTTATAGTGAACCAAGTAGCTACTAATAGGTCTGGTCTATAACCATTATGTGATCCTACGTGTTCTTACCCACTTATACACATACACACACACACACACACACACACACACACAGATTATATATTATTATATATATATATATATATATATCATATTTTGCATCATTCTTATTTCTCGGCATTGCACGCACTTGGCATAGTTTCATATAAAAAGATTTATATAAACTTTTGCTTGTGCAGGTTATGACAGATCCTGTTATTCCTATTTTGTCAGATTCATCTGAGGAGAGTGTGGGTTCTCATGTCCCACGAGTGATTCTTTTTGGCACTATTCCTACCAGTATCCCTGTTATCCCTGTGGTTCTTGCTGAGGTTCCCATTGTACCTGTTGATCCCCTAGTTACATCGGATATGAGAGCAGTTTCTGTCATCTCACCTACCAGAGTGCTTGATTTGGTGGATTACTCATCTTCTTCTGATTCTGATCCAACGAAGTATTCCTTACCCCTAGCACCAGAGTTACCATTGGTTTCACCCTTCTTATGTTCTGATGACTCGGAGGTGGACAGTGAGTCCGAGCATGTTGAGCAAAGACCCGAGAGGCATGGGTCTCTTGCCGTTCATAAGGTTATGGTTTTGAGGTGGAGGGACATGGTCGTATATAGGTCATCCTCACCGTCAAGATCATTATCTTTTGACACATTTACACCATCATTTGCGTTTCCTGTTGCTCCTGTTGTTGCCCCACTCGGGATTCATCACCAGCCTGTGATTCTTATCCGACCCGGGGAGGCTATTCCTTTCGGTCGACCTTACCGCACCCATCGAAATGGGCCGCGTAAGTTGTTGACTGCAAGGAAGATAGTTGGACCTTTTCCTGCTCATAGACTTGCATGGAGAGGTGTATCTCATCGTTCATTGGATCGTCATTCTTCACCAGACTTTACTTCATACTCAACTTCTTCTGGTACATCTTCAGATTCCTCATTAGTTCATTCTTTAGGGCGCGATACATTAGATCAGACTCATTCAGGACCATCGACTAAAGTTGCATCATCTAGGTTGGTTTATCCCCCGGTTATGACTCTACGATATAGTAAGGATTTTATACATTAGAGGTCTGCACCAATGTCTACTCCTTACCCACCGATGACATCCGAGTCATCCCCAGATTTATCTTCTGATAGATCATTAGATTCATCTTCACTTTTTGCTGGACCATCTCGCAAGAGATGCAGATCCCCTACTACTTTGGTACCATCATCTACTCCTGTTTCGAGATCGATAGTCCCTACTCATGCTGATCTTTTACCACCTCGTAAGAGGTTTAGAGATTCATACTCACCCGAGGATAGTAGAGAGGACCATATAGAGATTGGTACTACTGATGCAAAGGCTGTTGTAGATTTAGGTATTGGTGATAGAGTTAGAGTTGATGCTAAGGATGGTATAGGTATGGGAGTTGAGATTGCTGCTAGTGATATTAGGGAGGACGAGGAGGAGTTTGAGGCAGAGGCTAGTGCAGGAGGCATGATGGAGATCGTTGTAGATCCATTGGTTACTGGTGGTATTTCTGAGTCTACTAGAGGAGATGCCCCTGATCTTGTGGGAACTCTTTATGATATAGCTCACTACATGTTGGAGGTTCCTCTTGATAGGATTACTGAGTTTAAAACTGCTCAGAGACAGTTGGAGGCTGGTCAGCTGATGGCTAGCGGATAAAGAGCTGATTTGATTGATAGGATTAGGAGTTTAGGACGAGAAAACCTAAGGGTTCGAGCTTTGTTGTGTATCGAGAGAGATCGGGTTGACAGTCTTCGTCATCACATGGCACTTTCTCAAGAGTAGTTTCGCCAGATTCGTAGGGATAGTGATGATGCTCGGAGGAGACTTATGAGGTTAAAGTCGTTTGTTGAGAGGTGTTTGGGATTTCGCCCTTAGTTTGGTAGTACCATGGTTATGTAGGACATTAGACTAATGGTTAGGTCTAGATGTTAGTAGTAGAAATATTGTAAATCAAGTACCCCGCTATGAGATGATTGTAACCAACTATGAAGCTTTGTTATGATATGAAAAGCTTATTTTGATTCTCTCGCGTGTTCGTCTTTATTGTTATTTATTCGTTCTGGAAAACATGTTCTATTGTATATTTTTTTACCTTATAAATCTTATTTACCGTGAATAATACCTATATCTCGTATCGAATCTCACCATGTGCTATGTCTTGTGATTAGATCATGACTATCACTCACTCTGGTATAACCCCAGAAGCAATTGAGGAACTCATTAACCAACAAGTGGCTGAGGCGTTGGCTACTTATGAGGCAAACTGTGCGGCTAACTTGGTTGTTGAAAGTCAAAGCCAAAATGGAGATGATGGTAACAATGGAAATGACAGGGTAAATGGTAACGAAAACGTTGCAGGAAATGGAGGAGGCAATGGAAATGGAAACCCCAAAGGAATGATAGAGGTGCTATGCCCGTCATCCGTGAGTGCACTTACCAAGATTTCATGAAATGTCCACCACTTAACTTCAAAGGAACCGAAGGAGTTGTCGGGTTGATAAGGTGGTTTGAGAAGATGGAAACAGTATTCCATCTCAGCAATTGCCCAGAGAAGTACCAAGTTAAGTATGCTACTTGCACCCTGTTAAACAGTGCACTAACTTGGTGGAACTCACATAAGAGAACCATTGGAACTGATGCTGCATTTTCCATGTCATGAAGAGAGCTTATGAAGATAATGGCTGAAGTGTACTACCCAAGAAATGAAATTCAGAAGATGGAGTCTGAGCTGTGGAATTTAACCGTGAAGAACAACGATTTGGCTGCTTATACAAAAAGATTCCAAGAGCTTACCATGTTGTGCACTAAAATGGTCCCCGAAGAGGAGGATCGAGTCGAGAAGTTTATTGGAGGTCTTCTGGATAATATCCATTGCTGCAGAACCTACGAGACTCCAAGATGCTATCCGTATTGCTAACAACTTGATGGATCAAAAGTTGAAGGGTTACGTGGTGAAAAATGCTAAGAACAAGAGAAGGTTGCAGGTCAACCAGAGAGACAACCATGGGCAGCAACCACCATTCAAAAGGCAGAATGTTGGAGGTAAGAATGTAGCAAGAGCCTATACGGCTGTCAACAATAAAAGAAGAGTGTATAATGGATCGTTGCCTCTCTGCAACAAGTGTAAGTTTCATCACGAAGGGCCATGCACTGTGAGATGTGGGAAATGCAACAAGGTCAGGCATTTGACCAGGGATTGTAAGGCCACGATTTCCACTACTTCTACTCAGAGGGGTCAAGTAGTGAATCAGAGAGTTTTAACTTGTTTCGAGTGTGGAAGGCAAGGACACTACATGAGTGATTGCCCAAAAATTGAAAGATCAAAACCATGGAAACAAAACTAGAAACAAGAGTGGGGTTGGTGAAGCATGAGGAAAAGCATGTGTACTAGGTGGAGGAGGCGCTAACCCTGATTCTAACGTCGTCACGAGTACGTTTCTTCTTAACAATCGTTATGCTTCTATGTTATTTGATTCGGGCGCTGATAGAAGTTTTGTGTCGACTACCTTTAGTGCTTTACTTGATGTCATCCCCTCTACTTTAGATGTTAGCTATGCTGTCAAATTAGCCGACGAGAAATTTTTTGAAACTAATACCGTGCTAAGAGGCTGTATGTTAGGATTGATAGGTCACCCATTCAATATTGACCTAATGCCAATAGAACTTAGTAGTTTTGACGTCATCATCGGTATGGATTGGTTAGCAAACCATCATGCAATGATCTTTTGTGATGAGAAGATTGTGCAGATTCCCTATGGAGATGAAGTTTTGATAGTCCAAGGTGATAGAAGTGGCAAAAAAAAGAAGTCAAAGTTGAGCATTATATCGTGCACTAAAACTCAAAAATATATTTAGAAAGATTGCCCAATTTTTTTGGCACAAGTTATGAAAATGGAAACCGAAGACAAGTCAGAGGAGAAGCGACCTAAGGATGTGCCGACTGTACGGGACTTTTCAGAGGTCTTTCTAGAAGACTTGCCTAGATTACCACCAACGCGACAAGTTGAATTCTAAATTGACTTGGTCCCTGGTGCTGCACCTGTGGCACGAGCCCCGTATAGATTAGCACCGTCAAAACTGCAAGAATTGACTACTCAACTGCAAGAGCTTTCTGAAAAAGGATTTATATGACCGAGTTCCTCACCCTGGGGTGCCCCGGTCTTGTTTGTCAAAAAGAAAGATGGATATTTTCGGGTGTGTATCGACTACCGTGAACTAAACAAGCTGACTGTGAAGAATCGATATCCACTTTCGAGAATCGCCGACTTATTTGATCAGTTGCAAGGATCAAGTGTTTACTCGAAGGTCGAATTCGGGTCTGGTTATCACCAACTCAGAGTTCGTGACAAAGACATCCTAAAGACGGCATTTAGGACTCGCTATGGCCACTACGAGTTCCAAGTAATGCCTTTTGGATTAACAAACGCACCGGCAGTATTCATGGACTTGATGAATCGGGTGTGCAAACCATACTTAATTAAATTCGTGATCATTTTTATTGATGACATCTTAATCTACTCCAAGAGCAAGGAAGAGCGTGCAGAACATCTTAAGTTAATTTTAGAGTTGCTTAAGAAGGAAGAATTGTATGCCAAGTTTTTGAAATGCAATTTTTGGCTGTCAAAGGTATAATTTCTTGGTCACGTGATTGATAGTAAAGGCATTCTCGTGGACCCAGCTAAGATTGAGTCCATCAAGGATTTGGGCATCGCCCAAGACTCCGATAGAAATTCATCAATTTTTAGGTCTTGCTGGCTATTACCGACGATTTATCAAAGGTTTCTCGAAGATTGCCAAACCTATGACGAAGTTGACTCAGAAGAGCGTGAAGTTTGATTGGACTAAAAAGGCAAAATCTGCATTTCAACTGTTGAAGCAAAAATTATGTAGTGTACCGATCTTGGCTTTACTCGAAGGTAGTAAAAACTTTGTGGTTTACTGTGATACTTCTCACAAGGGGTTGGGCACAGTTTTGATGCAAAAGGAGAAAGTCATAGCCTACTATTGGGAATTATATTGATTTGATGATACAAAACAATGAAACAAGAATGAAACAAAAGGAAAACAAAAGGATCAAAGTTGACATTATGGAATTCTACAAGATGTAGGAGTACATGAAGATTTTAAAAAATTTGGTCAAAGATATGAAGATAAATATTAGGAAGATTTGTTTCCTAATACAATTAGTTTTCCTTGTAAGTCTTATGGACTCTATTATATAAAGAGATCCACATACATTGTTTTAGGTGTGTCAGTTTGTGTGAACACCAGACAAACATGTGTGTATCCAGTGTGTAAAGATGTAGACGTCTAGTTGGTTTGGTGTAGCCCCAAGGTCTTTGACCTTGTTACAATTAGGTAATCGTTTTATACCGATCATATAGAATTGGGGGTTGTATGTAAATGAAAAACCTTGTTAAATAACATTGTTCTTGATTATATTCCGCTGTGCAAATTCGTATTTATGTTCATTGTTATTTATAATCCTAGATCAGCCTAGATCAAACTCCACAATTGGTATCAGAGCCATGTGGCTCTTGATCTAGGATCTAACATGGTTTTTACAATCAAATTTAATAAAGAAAAAGGGTGTCGAGCTTTTGTTTTGGTAAAAGTCAAATTTGGTGAATTAGGGTTTTTACCAAACCCTAAATCGATAGAGCAGATGAGTGATTATGTTTAAGCTTTCAGGTCGTCAACAGTAAAGATCTTCCAGTTTCAAAGTTGCTATTATTTGACGATCCACAATGTTGTTCTTGGTATTATCTTTGGTTGTGGTAATGGATATGTTTACTCGTATGCTGCTGTCAATGTTATTAGTGCTGCTGTCCATAAAGGTTAGTACTGTCAGTTATGTGTTAATACTGCCAGTTATCATTAGTGCTGCCAATTATAGATGTTAATGCTGCTCGTTATGTGTTTGTGCTGCCAATGGCAGTTACTACTGCTAGCATTATCTTTGAAGATGGTTCTTGGGTTTCGTAACATGGATTTTGGTTTAGGAAGGTGAAAGAAAACCGAGTCAACTCGGTTATAACCGAGTTAACTCGGCTCTGGTTTAACTCAGGGATAAATCAAACAACAATAAAACCCATAACTATCCTAAACCCACAATCTCAGTCAAACAACAAACTTTAAAGAACCTCACATCAACCACAAACAAATCCATATACCGTCTCCATCACTACAATTATACTCAAAACAGAAAAATGACAAGTCAAGATCTCTGAATACTCCCTTTGTGTTTCATATTCAAGACGTGATCTTTCAATGTCAAGAATAAGGGAGAATCACTCATCATTGATCTGTGAGAATAATACAAGTCCTCTCTTTGATATTTGAACTTAAATAAAAGAATATAATAAGTTTGTTATCCTCTTTCTTTGATTTGGTTTAACAAGTTAATACTACTAGTGTATTTTTACTATGCTCAACCATTAGTGCTGCTCTTCATTGTTACTACTGCTTGGTATCGATTACTATTGTTAGTCATTTTTAGTGTTGCTCTTCATGGATGGTACTACATGGTATCCGTTACTACTGTTGGTTAGTTCTTCGTACAGTTCTTATGGTTGATTCTATTACTTTTGGTCAAGAGATTAAGAAACATATTGATCGAGAGATAGAGGAAAGAATATGATTAAGTGTTTAACTTTGGATATGTTACATGACACCATGAGGGGAAGGTTTCATTTACTATGCTAAGTATTATTACTATGTAGTTTAGTTTATACTGCTGAATTCATTTATTCTTTTGGCGTAGACGGGTAATTTAAAGTCATTGGAAGGACTAGGTGTAGTGTGATATATGGTTTAGTTGTAAGATCCAAGTTGCATATACTTCACAAGACCCCTATTGGATCTTAGTATAAAAAAGGGAAGAAGGTTTCAGGTCCGCTCGCGCGCTCGGCCGCGGCAACTTATTAAATGTGGTGGCATGGAGATTTTGATTTAAGGGGAAGATTGTTTCATGCATAGAAGATAGAGATGTTGGTTTTGTAATCATCAAATAGGGGAAGATTGTTGGGAATTATACTGATTTGATGATACAAAACAATGATACAAAACAATGAAACAAAAATGAAACAAAAGGAAAACAAAAGGATCAAAGTTGACATTCTTGATTTCTACAAGATGTAGGAGTACATGAAGATTCTAAAATAGTTGGTCAAAGATATAAAGATAAATATTAGGAAGATTTGTTTCCTAATATAATTAGTTTTCCTTGTGAAGTCTTATGGACTCTATTATATAAAGAGATCCATATAAATTGTTTTAGGTGTGTCAATGTGTGTGTACAACAACTATGTAAATCGAGCAGAGGAAGTTATTATGTTTGGTTTAGCCCCAAGGATCTTTGATCCCTATTAGTTTGTAGATAACCGTTCTATACTGATCATATAGAATTGGGGCTTGGAGTGAATGTTAATAAAGAAAAACCTTGTTAGTAACATTGTTTCATAAAACAAAACATGAATATACAACCCTACCCAAGACCCGTGTATAAGGTCTTAAAGCTTTAAACGATCTTGATTTTTTTCTTCTTGTAGGTCTACTTTCGTTGGTCTGTTATAACTCATAAAGAGGTGCTTGTGTGATATAACTGCTTATGTGATGAGGGTTGGTTTATGTCTTAACGAAAGAGAGTTATAAGGATGGATTGATAAGAAGAGGCTGTGTAGGCGTGTATATTTAGGATTTTGGTAAGATAGAGTAATAAGGGGGCGATGGTATATGTGTCTATGATTAGGGTATTCTAGGGTTACATGTTATACATATCCGCTTCTTAATATTTGTGTAATGGGCTTTTACACAATCAGAAAATATCAGCTATACACAAAAATGTATTGGGCCGGTTAATACATAAATGTGTTGCGCTAAACAGTTAGAAATATTAGGCTGGTATTTGGTTAGATTTAAAGACAAGATGGATCCAAATGTTAATGGGCTGAGTAGACTATCGAACATATTGTACTGGATTCAAAATTTCTTTGCATATTGGGCTAAAAATTTGTTCAAGTTTGGTCATTGGGCTGTTATATGCAAATTATTATCCGAAAATTAAGAAGAATTTTGTACCAAGCATAAAACATCACGTTTTGCTTAAAAGATCCTATATCAAAGATTCACTTAAACCGTTAAAAAGGTTATTTTTGGGATTTAATCGCAAGATTTGTTACGGGGATGATTCGTTATCATTTATTTGACGTTGAAGTGGAATTTCACGAGTGCGTGTTCTTATCATATCTTAAAGTCGAGTTTGGTTAGATTATGACTTTGAAGATAACTTGTTCGTGTTTAAAAACGATGTTGACGAAGACTTGTCAAATCTAGCACTGTGTGATCTACAAACTTATGGTGCTCAATCCGCACATTTGCTATCACTTAAAGGAGTTACGTTGTAGTGCTCAGTGTCTCATTAAAGATGAGGATTTTGTCAAGAGGTTGCGGTCTACTTATACTTTGTGTGTTCAGTATGAGTTTGGAGTCACGTGGATAGTACAAGACATAAGACACAAGTTTGGGTTATTCTACTTCTACATCAAGTTTGTTATACTTAGTTTTCTCCATCAGTAATCATTACAAAAAGCCTACAGAATTTGAGATTCAAGAGATGGTTAACATATTGGTTTCAGGGGAAGCTTATTGACAAAGTGTTTAACCATCAGGATATATTCATGCACCACTTGAGGGGAAGGTTTTGATTCTTACTACTGCTAAGTCATTATTACTACTGCTAGTTTAAGTTTCTACTACTTAAATTCATTTTTCTTATTATGCGTAATGGTGGGTAATTTGAGTCATTAGAAGGCTGGATTAGTAGTGTGATATATAGTTTACAGTTGTAAAGATCCAAGTTGCATATCTTCACAAGATCCCTATTGGATTATTACAAAAAGGGGAAAAAGATTACAGAAATATGATTTGCAACTTATTAAATGTGGTGGCATGGAGATTTCGATTTAAAGGGAAGATTGTTTCATTCATGGAAGATCAAGATGTTGGTTTTGTAATCATCAAATAGGGGAAGATTGTTGGGAATTATATTGATTTGATGATACAAAACAATGATACAAAACAATGAAACAAGAATGAAACAAAAGGAAAACAAAAGGATCAAAGTCGACATTATGGAATTCTACAAGATGTAGGAGTACATGAAGATTTTAAAAGATTTGGTCAAAGATATGAAGATAAATATTAGGAAGATTTGTTTCCTAATACAATTAGTTTTCCTTGTAAGTCTTATGGACTCTATTATATAAAGAGATCCATAGACATTGTTTTAGGTATGTCAGTTTGTGTGAACACCAAAAAAACATGTATGTATCCAGTGTGTAAAGATGTAGACGTCTAGTTGGTTTGGTGTAGCCTCAAGGTCTTTGACCATGTCACAGTTAGGTAATCGTTTTATACTGATCATATAGAATTGGGGCTTGTATGTAAATGAAAAACCTTGTTAAATAACATTGTTCTTGATTATATTCCGCTGTGCAAATTTGTATTTATGTTCATTGTTATTTATAATCCTAGATCATCCTAGATCAAACTCCATACCTACGCATCATGCCAACTCAAGATTCACGAGAAGAATTACACTACACATGACTTAGAACTTGGAGCGGTGGTGTTTGCTCTCATATTGTGGAGACATTATTTGTACGGTACGAAGTGCGTTGTGTTCACTAATCATAAGAGCTTGCAACATATTCTTGATCAGAAGGAGTTGAACATGAGACAACGTAGATGGTTGGAATTGTTGAGTGACTACGACTGTGAAATTCGTTATCATCCGAGAAAGGCGAATGTGGTGGCAGATGCTTTGAGCCGAAAGGAACGGATTAAGCCGCTACGAGTTCGAGCTTTGGTTATGACGATTGGTTTGAACCTTCCCGTACAAATTTTAAACGCTCAGGTTGAGGCGAGAAAGGAAGAGAATTATGGAACCAAACATTTGTGTGGTATGATTAAGAAGCTGAAGCCCCGTACTGATGGAACGTTGTGTTTGAAGAATAGAAGTTGCATACCCTATTTTGTTGACTTGAGAACTTTGATTATGCATGAGTCGCATAAGTCAAAGTATTCGATTCATCCTAGATCGTACAAGATGTACCAAGACTTGAAGAAACTGTATTGGAGGCCAAATATGAAAGCTGAGATTGCCACCTACGTTAGTAAGTGTCTGACATGTGTCAAAGTCAAGGCCGAATGCCAAAAACTATCTGGTTTGTTAGTTCAACATGTGATCCCAATATGGAGGTGGAAAAACATTACAATGGATTTTGTAACTAAATTACCAAAGACATCGAATGGACAAGACACAATTTGGGTAATTGTCGACCGCCTCACCAAATCTGCTCATTTCTTACCAATGAAGGAAGACGACTCGATAGAGAAATTGACGAGCCAATACTTAAAAGAAGTAGTCTCGAGGCATGGAGTGCCGGTTTCGATCATCTCCGATCGTGACGACAGGTTAACATCTCAATTCTGGCAGTCTCTTCAGAAAGCTCTAGGTACTCAATTGGATATGAGTACGACTTATCATCCACAGACGGATGGTCTAAGTGAGAGAACTATCCAAATGTTGGAGGACATGCTACGTGCATGTGTGATTGATTTCGGGAAAGGATAGGATAGACACCTACCATTAGTGGAATTCTCATACAACAACAACTACCATACGAGTATCAAAGCTGCCCCGTTTGAAGCATTGTACGTCCAAAAATGTCGGGCCTGTCTGTTGGGCTGAGGTTGGGGATGCTCAGCTTACTTGCCTAGAGATTATTCATAAAACTACGAAAAAGATTATCCAAATCAAGAAACGTATTCAAGCGGCACGTGAAAGACAAAAGAGCTACGCCGATAGGAGACGTAAGCCATTGGAATTTCAAGTTGGAGATAAGGTTATGTTGAAAGTATCGCCATGGAAAGGGGTGATACGTTTCGATAAATGGGGGAAGCTAAACCCTCGCTATATTGGACCTTTCAAAATCCTTGCTAAAGTGGGAACGGTTGCATACCGACTTGAACTCCCAGAGCAACTAAGTCGGGTTCATAGTACTTTTTACGTTTCCAATTTGAAGAAGTGTCTCTCTGACGAACCACTAGCTATCCCATTGGATGAAATCCAGATTGATGACAAGCTTAATTTCATTAAGGAACCGGTTGAAATCATGGATCGAGAAGTTAAACGATTGAAGCAAAGCCGCATTCCAATTGTGAAAGTCCGCTGGAATTCAAGACGAGGTCCCGAGTTTACTTGGGAACGCACCTACGTCCAAGGCTACGGCTTGAGATTTGTAGACAAAGCTATCTTAACGGGGGAAGGATGTCACACCCCGTAAATTTCATGTCAATATTTTAAACCATTCTGATCATTATTTTGAATTTTATCCGTTTCATTTGAATTTTACGTTTAACCGGGAAGTTGTCCCGCGTTTATCTGAGAAATCGTACAGGAAGCGTTCTGGGTTGCAATTTATTGTAGTCTTTCGGCATTAGTCGCTTTTTTGCGTTTTATGATGATATTTAAATTTTTTGAATTTTCCGTAAAGTTATTACGCGTTTTCAGTAATTGCGTGATCTGTGCATTATAACTAGCATAAAGATGTATGGGAAGTATCTAGATATTTTATCTCTGTCACCTTGCATGGCTAATAAAACAAGACCAAATTGGTCCCCTCCCTTCCTTTGCATGCGTCTAAAATGGCAACCACACATACATGATGCTAAAAATTTGAAATGCTTATGTACTCTTGTCTAGGTTTATTTTATTCATCCTCATTCTCTCACAAACACACACACACACAAATTTGAGCTCTCTTCTTCTCTCTTGCTTATATCCGACGCCAACAAACACCCCTACAAATCCATACTTTTTCAATCTTTGATCAAAACCATTTGAAGATATTATATTCTAGTTGGTTCGTATTGTTATTGGGTATTTAAAACACAACGTTTGGGTTGTTTAGTCACTAATCATCCTTCTAATCCTTCATTCTTTGTAAGTCATCATCTTTTTCTAAATCTTGTACTTTTGTGTTCAAAATAATGCATAAGCTAAGGATGTACAGTTTGTTTTATAAAAACTAAGATTTAAAAACTGCGAAAAGCTTAAAAGGTATGTATATATGCTCGAAAATAAATAAAAAGGAACAAGGAAATCATAGTTTCGGATCGTGGTTATTTTTATGTAATAAAAGTATATACTCATAGCTTATTTGATGGTTCGGCTTATAAATAAGCCCACGAATGGCTTATTAGGGTTTATTGGGCTTGTAATAGTGTTCGACCCAAAGGAAGAAAAAAAAGGAAATGTTTGTTTGGCTTATTTTGATTCGTCTTATATATTGTTGGCTTATTTCTAGCTTATTTTGAAAGGACAAAGCATCTAGCTTATTTGGCTTAACAAATAAGCCCAAATAAGGCTTAATGGGCTTTTAGCCACGTCCCACACCAAAATCCCAAAGCCACGAGCTTAATCAATAAGCTACATGGTTCGGCTTATTTTATCTTGGCTTATTGAGAGCTTATGATAGCTTATTGATAAACCGAGAGCTTATTCGGTGCTTATTTGGCTTATCGGGCTTAACTAATAGGCCTAAGGTGGTTAAATAAGACTTCGGCCCAACAAGAAGCCCAAACCGTGGCTTATTAGCCTACGGTTGGCTTATTGGGTGTAGAATTGGCTTATTGGAAGCTTATTAATAGCTTATTAGTAAGTCTCGTGTTTATATGTTTAATGATTTGCTTATCGGACCAAATGGATAAGTTTAAATCTTGATATTTTACTTAACGGGCCACGACCCAATATGAGACAACACACCATGGCATGAAACCCATGGTGTAGCTTATTGGATAAGCTTAAGTATAGCTTATTTGATATTGTATGAGTTTAGATACTAAACGTTTACTTATTTTGAACGTTAAACGTTACAGATCATCTAACTAGGCTTATTGGACCTAAAAGCCCAATAAGGACCCAAAGGACTTTTCAGACTAGTTTGTAAAAGGGATTTGATAGTATATAGATTTAATTGCGAAATGTGAATTGAAAGTGATTTAAAAGTGGTATGTAATAAAGTCTATGACTTTGGAAAACGTGTAAACACGAACGGGTCATGCCAAATTTTTTATAAAATCTTAACACTTAGGAAATAATTGGAAAAACATTTACGTAAGAACATTTCAAA
>BQNB010061085.1:2818-33309 GCA_026074375.1 Tanacetum coccineum | reverse complement strand
AATGATCATTGAGAAGTCAGGTGCTCCCCCATTGGCTCCCTCTACATTCCCATTGACTCCCTCTACACCCCCATTAGCTTCCAAACCCTGGTCATTTCCTTGACCATTCAAATCATCAACACGTTCATCATTACTTTCCCTAGGTCTTTTAACCCTTCCACCTCTACCAACCCGTACACCCGTTCCCTCTCCTCGTGATTTGGTAACAGGCCGGCCAGCACTTCGAGTTATCACCCTTGGCGGCATTATCCACACGAGGGAGAACATGGGCAATGTTAGGCAAGTGGGAAAACTAACACACACACACACACACACACACATATAAATATATATATATATATATATATATATATATATATATATATATACAACTACACACATATAGGTATATGAACTAAGAGATAATCAAGCATAATATAAGTAACCATAGTGTATCAAGGTGCATGCAAACAAGGGTTTAGGATGATAAAAATGAAAAGATGACCCAAGGCAAGTTATATTGCCCGTACTACGTTTTAAGTTGATACTAAATAGAATAGGTTTAAGTACTTAATCATAATAAGGTAGTAAATAAGATTAATAATGTTTTATAGAAATTTTCCAAATTGCTCACTTCTTTATGTTTCTCCACAAGTCTCTAAGGCCTTTCCCGATTGACCTTAATCCACCACGATGCTCATCTCGAATCTGAACTTGACGGTTGATGATTTTAGTTTGGCGGGTATAAAATGGTTCCATGTGAGGGTTAATGTTAGGTGGTGTCACACCCCGACAAGGCGAAAACTCGAGGATGCAACATAATGTTAGGTGGTGTCACACCCCGACAAGAGAGATACTTTTTGTGTGAAAAAAATGAACTATGTGTGTTTTTGAAATAAAAATGGGATATTTAAAGGTGCATGAATGGGATAAGGTTCCTAGAAAAGGGCCTTGTGGTTCCCTTGTGGTATCAAAATCGTCCAAGGCATCCTAGGAGGTCTCGGGTCCTTCTTTTCGTGTCGGGATCACTTAAAAGCTCGTAAACTCAACCGTAAAATTTACCCCAAAGTTAATTAGCATTTTTAGTCACCTTAAAAATACTTTTCCATTAACCTAGAGTATTCACATGACATATTTTCACTTTAAACCCTTTCAAAACTCATTTGGACATTAACGGACGTGTCAAACTCGTTTTTAGGCATTTCTCAAAATTCACGGATCAAACCACCCGAAATACAAATAACACAATAATACTTTCCAAAAGGGATTATTAATCACAATAAACCATAATTCATCATAATTCTTACAAAAATCACCATAATTCTCATAAAAATCACCACCGTCAACACGATACAAAATCTAAATAAATTGACAAAAGTCAAATAGTCAAAGGACTCTAAATGAAATATTCAGAACACAAAAGGGCAAAGGTTACAGGTGGGTTTTGAAAGACTTGAGGAACATCATTTTTTAGAGAGTTAACAAAGCGAATGGGGGAAGGAGTGCTTGCACGCGAGGTCCCTTCGCCATTCCTATCATCATCATCGTTAAGATGAGAGGAGGATGGTTAATTGAAGGTGGAGGAAGAAAAAGTGAAGTGACGACCTCTTCTCGTGCCATGATCCTTTCTAGTCTTTCGCTCTTATTAAGTGGTAAAAGGATTCATGACACGATCGTATAAGACATAGGACTCGTTTGGCAACTCAGGACTCTCATTCATGACGAATTTAAACAAACAGATTAATAGCATACCATATGGTAGAATTAACCTAGATTGTTTAGTGACCCACTCCATTCGTTTTGCCATATAATAGACAAGATTGAACTTTTTAGAGTTTGCAACACAATATAGCATGTAACAAAGACACGACAGGAACATGGCCCCGATTACCCCCCAGACAGAAAACATTTTCTTTGATAATTTCTTCCAAAGGCTTCAGGGTTGGCACAATTTCACGATTGTGAGAATTTAATGATCATGAACATCAATTTCTTCCTCATGACGGATGCGACGGACTTGACCTTCTCGATCAATTCGAATATACGAAATGATGTCATCAGGAGAAGGAGGGTTGGTTTGATATGGACCATCCGTAGGGACACCAGATGCCAACTCATCAAGTGACCACTTGTTAGTAAAGACACAAGCACCCTTACAATGTATGTCAAGAATTTAAGCAAATTCTTTAAGAGAAAAAGAAAAGAATTGATTTTGAATCACAAATTCGATGAACATTTGACCTTCGTCGGAATAGTTTATTTGATATTGACTATAAAACTCAAGTATGAAATGAGGACAAATTTGCTTATTAATTTCAAGGAGACACTCAAACTCAAGAGAATAAAACAAAGACCGAACATAGTTTAGATCCGCAAAGTCCTTAAAAACCACCCGACCCTCATGAATGTAGCAACTTTCAAGGTTCTTAATCTTTCCTTTATAGGGAACGGTATTCATGTAAAATCATTGGGATATAGTGTCTTGTGTTTTTATGGTCTTCAGACGATTTGCGAGGCATGATTATAATTGATGATGTTGATGATGTTAGGAATGATTGTATGTGTTGACTTTATCTTCAATTCAAGTTTTAATAGTTGATTTTGAGTTTTTAGGTTGGTTTGGCTGTGTTCGTCGCTGCAGCAAGAGGAAAGGGGTGTTTGTTTTTCAGTTTTGAATTTTTTTTGACTAAGTATACATTTTGGTGTTTGCTGGTGCTGGTCCCATATCGATCAGGGAGCCGCCTAAAAAAGATTAGGGGCCGCCTGAGATATGGGGCCGCCCGTATTATGGAATTAAGTTGTATTAATAATGCATAACAACAATTTTATTATGTTCTTAACATAAGTGATTTGAAAATAAAATTGGGGTTTTGGTTCGAAATCAATTTTTCAACAAACTCAAGCATATTAGTTATACATTATATATAGTAGTCACTAATTGTACTATCTTTTGAAAGAAAAAATGGAAATTCCTAATTTTAATTTTTTATGTTCATCATGAACCCTAGACTGTAACTGAATGAATAGATGAAAATGACTTACAATTTTATGATGTGATTGATGTTAGGGATTATGACTGTTATGTGTCGTATCTATCTTCAACTTAAAGTTTTAAGGGTTGATTTTTGAGTTTTTTGGTTGTTTTGGTTCGTGGTTCGTCGTTACAACAAATGGTAGGGGGTTTTGTTTTTGAGTTTTGAAATTTTTTTGATTAAGTGTAAATATTTGGTGTTTGCTGGTGGCGGTCCCATATCGATCAGGGGGCCGCCTGAAAAAAGTTAGGGGCCGCCTGATGTTGAGATATGCGGGGCCCGCCCGTATTATAAATTTTTAGACACGATATTTACAAGGAAGAGTTGACTATTAATTTGCATTTTCGCCGAATTAAAAATATCCAACTAAGCTTAGATGAACTACGGTTAATTGTCACGTGAACGCAAAATGGAACGTTGGATCTAGAATTGAGACAGACTGAAAAGAGAAAAGCGGACCAATATGATTCTTTGCAATGGGTTCCATCATTACTAAACCAAGGCGTTAGAGTATAGTTAAACCATTCACGTTTAAGGGGTTTCGTTAGATGTCAGCGTGTTGTCGTCAGGACGGCACCTTTTACGATTGAGATATGTCCTTTCTGACATTATCACGAAGAAAGTGGTGTTATGTATTTCGATTTGTTTGTGTTTTGAGAGTGTTGCTCGGGTTTTTTTGATAAGGTCAATCGCGCCTTTATTGTCGCACATGATCAGGACGTCGTCGAGTCGAATGTCGTAGTCGATAAGAGCTTGTTTCATCCATAGTGCTTGTTGACATGCCTTTTCAGGCTTACATATTCGGCTTCGGTAGTGGATTTAGAAGAGCGTTGGATTGGTTTTGTGGTTTGTTTCTGTGAGAACAAAGATGTCAACTATATCCACCGAAACGTTTAAAAATTACCGCTATAGTGCTCTTTTTCGGTCTATCATAATCTCCCGCCCCGATGAATTCCAGAGTCAGGATATAATACTGTTTATATGCTCATCCCTTAGGATAACCATAATCCTAAGTGCTGTTTTGTGTCTTTAACGTATCAGAAGATACGCTTAATCCTGCTTCAAGGTGGAGAGGTTTTGGAGCCTTTTGGAACGCGAACAAAAGGCAGACCCCCCCCCCCCCCCACCCCACTTTAACATGATATCTTGGGCATACTTTCCATTAGGTATAATTAACTACTATCATGCCTCGATACTTGGTACTATCTACCGACTCACACTCTTCATCTTTCGTGAGTTTAGTATCGAGGATGTAACACCCAAATTCAGGACAACGAAGCCGGGAATACCACATTGGGTGTACTTCATAAATTACTCAGCGCTAAGGATACAAGCCAGTGGTGAGGAACGACTCTAAAAGTGTCGTTTGTAAAAACAAATCTCGTTGTATTTTCTGAAATCAAATTAATAGTTGTCCCTAATTGCATCACCTGAAAAATTGGAATATGTAAAGACTCCAATGCACATTCAATAATCTAAGCCATCTAATTCACATGAGAAAACATGATTTAAAAAGTGTCTACATTAAAGTATGGTGAGTTTCCATTAGAATTAGTTTAAAATATGAATGTAGTTTCAACTGAATGTCATATGTCCACTGTAACCATCCCCCCCCCCACGAGTAACCATAGTAAAAATCCCCAAAGATTTATAAACAATGCACGACACATTTTATGACACCAAAAGTACCAATCTTATCCCGGAAGATTTATAAAAATGCCATGACCAATTTAATGTCACCAAAATGTTTCAAGTATGTTGCCACTTTATTCAAGCACATTGAAATATAGTTTCGTCTTTTGTGAGTATAAAACAATGATTACAATTACTCTAAGTTCATGAAACTACGACGTAGACTTGTATGTATGCACTCTTATTCATGCAACGTAAAAATGTACCACATTCATAGGTGTTCCCTCAAGAACACCGTTGGCATTAATAAAGTAATAAAATAATGTGTTCCCTCATGGGTGGATTCCCTACAAGGAACACCCGGGCAGGTAGTAATGCTGTTGGCCCCGAGGCCGCCAATCAAATCGTAATCCGAACATCGGTATAACGCCCGTTCCAGTGTTAGCTAGTCACTGTCGAACGGGGATTGTCAATCCAAATAGATTCTATCTCTATAACATTCGCGCTTACCCTCCGAGTAGTTCATGCAACTTAAGCTAATCAACTAATCATTTCAACAAGTAAAGTATGCATTCGCTACTCTACCTTCTTTGGTATATTATTGACCAAAAATGAAGTCAAGTAAATGGATCCCATAGCGAGGCTATGGTAAGTATGTAATCCACATTTGTAACAAATCCTGTAAAGGCATTTGTAAAACAAGCATGTTCTCACCCCTAAAATTATATGTAAAACAATTAAAACATGGGGATATAAACTCACCTTGATCAACAGGTCCCACGATCAAAATAATCCAAATAAACTCACAACCGAATTCTGCAACGATCTCGGTCACGACCTATAAATTATGTCACTCTATTATAATACACGTATTAATACGATCAACGATGCGTTAATCATAACGACGAAATAATACTTTTTAATATGTTATACATACATTATACATGTGTGAGAAATCCAACTTGCGCGTCTATAAAACCTTATCCCTTGTATATTATATGAATATATACTCATTTTTCCGTCCAATCATAGCTTATTCGAATATTTTACGAAAGTTACTATTTTTAGACCTTCCGTTTTTAGAACCGAACAGTGGTCCTTAAATAATTAATTGAAATAATATATTAACCGACCTTTAGTTTTGACCCGCTATGTCCTAATTTTAAAACTGACAATCCTCGCAGCAAAGTAAAACGTCATTCACGAAAACCTTTCGTGTTGCGGAAGGCTGAATCGGTTCTCGAAAGTGCTCAAATCCTTTATTTAATAAACCTGCTCAGATTTAATATATATTAAAATATAACTTATTTTTACTACAAGTGTATATTCAATTTCACTCCAAGTTTCTTCGTAGATTTGGGAGTTAAAGTCCCGTTTTATATCAAAATATCGTTAAAAATATAATTTGTTTTATTTTTGTATAAACCAAAGTCTAACCTTTCAACATGATCTCGAATCCCGAGAATCCCATGTTCCGTCTTTGCTGCTCAAATTATCCGTTATTAAAACGCCGCCCCAAAGCACGTTTTTAGTCAAACTCATTAAATATACATTTAATATTGCTTATACATTAATATCAATCCCGTTTTAATATTAATAACATATTATACTTAGACGTCGCAAGTTTCATTAGATTTTCATCACATATAACCAATTGATAATAAATGAAACAATCGAAATAATTATGGTGCAAAAACAAAACGCACCCTTTTTGTGTCTGATTATCAAACCAAACAAACCCCTTTTCCGTGTTACAAAACCAAACGCACCCTCGGCTGTAAAACAGATCCAAACGCACCCATTTCCGTGACACACACAAACCAAACGCACCCTTGTGCGTGGCTGTTAAGCCAAACGCACCCTAATTTTGGTAAAAAACCCATATCCAAAGCCCCTTTTTGTGTTTCCACACAACCAAACGGCTCTTGATGCGGGAGTCACAGCCAAACGCCACCTCGTCGGGTGGCTTGCCACCAAAACCAAAAGCACCTTGCCGGCGAACTAACCATACCCAACGCACCCTAATTAATCATATACTAACTAAACGCCACCCTTCGTCGCTGTACATTTCTCCAACCAAACGCCCTAAGCTATTACTATCAATACAAACGCTCCCTCGGTGGTTTATCTAGCCAAACGCGCCCTTGGCGTTGGCTTGCCAAAACCCAACGCACCCTCGTGTGTGGGTTTATTTTAAAACGAACGCACCCTTGGTGCACCCACAACCAAACGCACCCTATCTTGGTGGTGGTGACTGCCAAACGCACCCTTGTGGTGGTGGCAGTCAACCAAACGCACCATTTTTGGGTGTCACGCAGCCAACCAAACACCCTTGTGGTGTTACTATGATACCCAACACACCCGGTTGGTTTGAGACCCACCAAACGCACCCCTTTTGTTGTTAAACCCAAACAAAACGCACCCTGGTGGTGGTTTTAAACCCGGACGCACCCTATGTGCTGTCGAACCACCGAAACAAACACCCTTCGTGGTGTCTTCAAATAAACCACACGCACCCCTTTTCATGGTGGTGTTTCTATGCAGGTGGCGGTGGTAAGGAGGCCGGCTGTGGTGGTGGTTTCGGTGTGATGGTGGTGTAGGGACGAGGGTGAAGTGGCAGTGGGGTGGTGATGGAGAGGCGCGTGGCGGCGAGTGGTGGTGAGGATCGAGTAGATCCGGTGATGAGGATCATTTTTGGTCTTGTCCGGAAAAGTCCGCCGGAAAAGTTTTCCGACGGTGGCGGCCGGAATCCGGCCGGAGGAGGAAAAGAGAAGCACAACCTAAATACCTTCTAATATTAACTGCGCTAATTACAACTATTTGTCGGAGGTGGTCGCCGGGACGGAAAATTGGAAGGAGAAACTACCATTTTATTCAAATTTTATAGTGGAGTTGATCCCTATTGCATTACTACTAAACTTTATCACCAATAAGAGAGGAGTGTTGGACCGCGAGGGTAGTAAGTGTTTTTTATGTTGTGCTAGTCAGGGACAAGTGAGGTAAGTTAGTCAGATGTTGGTAGAGAAAACGTGGTAAAGTGGTTCAGCGGAGAGGGAAGTGGTTTGACAGTTGTAGGGAGTGAGTGGTTTAGAGATGGAGGGGATAAAGTGGTAGAGGAAGAGGAGTGGTGTGTGATTGAAGAAGGGGTAAGGGCGGAGTGGTAGACAGGAAAGAAAGAGTGGTAAATCATGTTAGGTATTGGATGGGAGTGCAGGGGGACTAATAGGAGAAATGGAGCGTTAGTGGAGTGAGAAATACCCATGTAGGAGAGTTGGGAGTGCAAGTGGGAGTGATTATAAAAGAGAGGAGAGTGGTCGGAATATTTGAGGACCTAAGGAGTAGTGGGAGCAATTTCGGAAGAGGGGAAGAGAGTAGGGAACGGAGTGGGTTCAGTGGTATGTGGGGGATAATCAGTGGTGTTTAAAGTGACGGAGTTGGGGTAGTTGTTAGTGGGAGTCCAGTCCAGGTGTGGAATGGAATTAGATGAGGATCGTAATTGGGTAGTGGGGGGTGCAGTGGAGTGCGGAACAAGATGAAATTCAGGCCGTTGTAGTGCGTTAGAGGGGAGTGGAAGTGCCTTGAGTCTAGGGACATTTTAGTGGGTGAACTGGGGGAGTGTCTTTAATGTTGAAGAGAGTGGGTGGATTTAGAAATAAGCGGAGGTGGCAGCCGTTCATAAGTGGTGTGTCAAAATCACTCAGTGAGTAGTGGGTAAATATTTGCATTACACAACACCTAGTGGGGGAGGAGATGGAGTGTATCTCAGAGTAGCTGTGTTTTTAGTATACGTTTTTGTGTGTGTGTGTATTGTTAGAGATGAAATGAAATAAAAATATATAAGTTTTATATATATATACAACTTTAAAATGAAAGTGTAATGTGTATAATAATTGAGGGTTAAAATTGAAATATTGCCACAGGGACCGTATGTGTAATTATTGAGAAACTTTTATAATATATTGGTTCGGGACTCATTTGAGCGACTTAACGAATGATTCAAATCTCGAAACTTGCGTCATTGTTTTCCAAATCATTTTTCTTATAAAAATGAGTATTTACTTGTAAATATTTGTTAGGATCGTTTAAATCTAACACGGGTGATGATTCGATCGTGGTTTAGCTAGGTTTCTAGTGAGAGAAACAAAGAGAGACGATTCTAGAGAGAGAGAGTCGGAGAGAGAGTGCTATGTGTTTTGAAATGTAAGATTTGGATTGCTTGCTCTTCCAAAGTTGGAAGAGGCTTCTTATTTTAGTTTTTACAAAATTTACCGGGTATTAGACCCGGCCTTAAAACGAAAGGACATACGATTAACTAATAACTTCGAACTATTATAAACAATAAATATTCGGGGTGACCGAAGTCTTTTATCATAATCTAAACAATCTCCCTCTAAGGAGGTCACCCTTGAAAAATAAATAGACTAAGCTCTTACTGATTAGCAGTCTTTTGAATTTCTTCATGTAACATCTTGTGTACTTAGTTGTAGTGATCTTTAGATAACAGATTGAGCTTGATCACTTTGGCTTGTTTTGATTTTTGATCATGAGCTTTCTTGAGATCATCAGCCAAACTTCATCTCGCATCATTAGTAATTTATTGCATCTTGTGCACTTGTGAATACGAATATGTATCGGAGTTTGCGGAAGCTTATGACACCTTTACTGAGAGAATCTTTCATACTTCATATAAACAAGTGTAGGTCGTGTCTAAGCATATCGGATTATTAACATGACATTACTGGAACTGGGTAATCTCCATCCTCGGGTCTCCACTCTTTAAATGTTACTTGTAATGAAACAGTTAGCAATAAGAGAAAATTGTTTTGAAAAATCAGTCAAGTGTTAATTAGAATATATTTTGTCACTCCTCGATAGGTTTTGATGGGTTGTCAAATGTTCATAACCGTCAATTCTTATGCTGGAACAAGTTTGATTCACGTAGAATCACACAATCGTTCTTTCCCAGTTGACACTGGTGTTGTTTGATTCTTGTAAGAATCCGAACAAGTCACACTATCCCTTAGAGTTGTTTGATTTTGGGCTCTAGCAGGATTTCCATTTCTTCATGTGACATACCCTTCGTATCATCCTTGGATCTTCTGGAACTATCAAGGATAATCGTAGGGACTCTTAAATAACCTGCTTCACAGTGTATGAGAGACAAGATAATTGGAAATGTGTCTAACGAAGATCTAACTGATGATCTCTTGGCTTAGACTCGAAAGTGCGCTTTTGATTTTTTAGTTGATCGGAGGCTGGAAGCATGACTGCCACCTTTTTCATACCAACTTACTCGGAGTGAGTGAACAGTTAGATTGCATGGTTTTAGTCTCCGTGACAATGAGACAGTTTCTTTCAGAGAAGACTCGAATGGCTGGAAGGGTTGTTTGCATTGCATCACTGGGTCCATGAGTCAATCTCCATTGTCAGCAATCAACTTGTTGATTCTGACAGCAAGTATGACCCGGTTTTTGCCCCTAAGAGTAAATGGAGGGCTTCTTCTTTACACCCTTTTATCCGTACAAATTCTTTTTCATTCCTCATAACCCCTTCAGTGCTTACGAGACTTCATGACTAGCACCTGGTTGGGTATATTCCAGTAGTTACTAGCTCCCTTCTTCAGTCGACACTTATTCCCTTGTTTACATTTACTCTTTTAATCATACCTAAGGACTTATGTACTAAACTAGATTGAGGTTGGATCTTTTGTAGGTGTGTTGTGTGCTGATGTTGGCTAGACGTTGCTGTTGGCTGTCTGTTCTGGTTGGACTGATGGTTTTGGATTATTCCTTGGGTAGATCCCTCCAGTTCTCTGGCAGGATCCTTGGATAAGAGTACTAACCTTACCATCCTTATACTTCGATAATAGTAATTACTGGTCGTCTTTTGGTTTAAAGTTCACCTTGCCATATAATAATCCTGTTGAAAAATCAATAGGTACTTATGATATTACTATCAAAGTGTTTAGTACCCGATTTTTTTGCATTTTAGAAAGATCCCCCTCAAAATGTGCATCGGTATTCAAAAATGTTAAGCATATGGAGGAGGAAGAATATACCTTGAGATCCTTAGATGTATGATATATTTTATTTTACAAGCTGTTGAGTATGGAAAATATTAATGCTACCCCCTCATCGTTGAGGGTATGTGTTAGTTAAGATATGATAATTTTGAAAGATTTTTTCGTTTTAAACTGCCAAAAACCTGGTTTTTTAAGTTTAATGAAAAACTCATGATAGATTATACACTGACACATTACATTCAAATTCCATTACTACTTAGTAATGTACAAGATGTATTTGCATTTCCGATGATATTGATCTTAACATTCACTTCTCTTGATTAGTTGGTAGCCAATATCTATGAGGCTTCCACTTAATTGATGCATTCGAGATTTTAATCTTTAACTTTCTCCCATAATATTCTCGCATGACCTGTAGGTATTTTTTAGTGGAGGTGGTGATCGGTGGAAGTGTTGATGTTTGTATCAGTATGTCTCTGCTTTATGCTAGAGGGAACACTCAGCTGATTGTGTTGAGAGCTCTGAGTTTTGGTTCCTAGCTTCTTTTGTTCTTCCAAACGACCCGGTCACACTTTCCAATCGGCACTCAGTCATTTAATTTGAAAAAACACTCTCACCCTTAATCGATGACCAATTTTCTATATTTTAAGAGTTTTGATAGTCATTTATTGAGTGTCAAATTGTCGGAAAGGATTTTCTAAACAAACTTTTACCACCGTGGGTTAAACACAAATAATTTTTGATGATTTTCATTAAGAAAAATTATTTGGGTTATCAAACAGGGGAAGACTTCTCTTCCGGAATTAAGAAAAAAATGCACTGAAACGTTCATTAATCCCAAATTGCTTGGATTTTTAAGTATTCCTTTGCCCGAGTAAAATTATAATTACCCAGTTAGTTAGGAAACAGTTGTCTTTCAGACGACAATCTTTTTTTCAAATGGAACCGTGGTTTGCAATTTGAAGAATTGCAAGCCATTTTGTAATGCCAAATGACTTAAAATATTTACCAAGTCTATTTTTATGTACTTATGTACAATGGATACACTGTGGACCTTCATTTACTCATCCTCTCCTTCTTAGGAGGCGTTTTGAGGGTTTCAGGGGTTAAATCTCATCCCAAGTCGTGGGAGTATAAATTCGTAAACGCTCTCTTGGTAATAAAAGCTTTTGTGTGGTTATCTGACCAGTTGAGACGTTTGTTTCACGAAAGTAGCGTTCAACACTCCATTTCCACCTTGATCTCGAATGGAAATTGGATGTCGTATTGTCGATGTGCTTTGATGTGAGTGCTGGACATTGTTGCAGCTTTAAAGCATGGCACTTTTGTTTTCACAATACAGAGGCAATCTATTGAACAAAAAGCCGTAGTCGTTTAGCTTGAGAATACATCCAATGGATTTGAGAATAGCATCCCCGGACAATTGGCAATGTATTCCGCCTCTGTTGTTGAGATGGCGTTGCTTCTATTTTGACTTCTTTGATGGACCAGCTAACCAATCTATCTCAAGAAACTGAGCAACTTCCCGACGTTCTTCTTCTCGAATCCTCATCCCGCATGATCCGCATCTGCATTAAGCTGTTAGTGACATAGCATTGTCCTTGGATACAAATGACCATGTTAATGGTCCTTTTAGGTACCGAAAGATCGTTTGAATGCTTCCAGGTGCTTATTTGGGTAGGCTTTAGCCTGATATCTTGCAAGCTTTGCACACACGCGTATTACCTAAGGTTGGGTCTATGGCTTGTAAGGTACATAAGGGAGCCAACCATTCCTCTGAATCGAGTTTGGTCAACTGGAATCCCCATGAGATCCTCATCCAGTTTTAATCGGTCCACCATGGGTGTATCGACAGGGTGAGGAGATCATTCCATATTTCTTTAAGGTTTCGAGAGCATATTTTGCTTGGTTAATAAAGATGCCTCTGGGACTTTGAGAAACTTGTAGTCCTAAGAAAAACGACATTTGTCCCATCATTGACATCTGAAATTTAGAGCTCATTTCTTTGGAAAATATGTGACACGCATTATGATCTGTTGAGGCAAAAATGATGTCATCTACGTATATTTGAACAAGTAGAATATGTTTGCCTGATTTGCGTGTAAATAACGTTAGATCCACGGCCCCTTGAAGGAAAATTGTTGGCAAAAGGAACTTGATTATATTAGTGTATCATACCACGCCACTTGGTGCCTGCTTGTAGACTATAAATAAGAGCCTTCTTTAGACGATAAACCTGTGAGTAGGATATCCTGGTCTTCAAATCCTTCAGGCTGACTGACAAAGACTTCTTCTTGAAGATCACCATTTAGAAAAGCAGTTTTGACATCCATCTGGTAGATGATCATATTCTTGGTTGCAGCATTGGCAATGAATATTCTGATGGCCTCTATCCGTGCAATTGGAAGCAAACGATTCTTCAAAATCCAATACTTCCTCCTGACTATATCCTTTGCAATAACCGAGTTTTGTTTTTTAGTACACAACCATATTCATCAAGCTTCACTTTGTAGATCCACTTTGAGAGCGATAACCATACCATAGATTGGGATGATGGTTTACTAATTCCCATACTTCAAGTCGATCAAATTCGTGAATTTTCATCTTGCATGGCTTGAAACCAACAGTCTTCTATCACAGACATTTGAAGTTCTTGGGTATTCGACTGTTGGACAGTTCAGTATGGACACAGATCCACAAAGCATCGATGCTAACTGTTTTATGGTGGTAGTTACCAGGACGAAGAGGGATTTGCCATACGTTGTTATCAAGAGGGTGATCTTTGGTACATCTTTAGGATTTGATCTCTGTGGTGAGTAACTTGGTTGGGTTCAGTTAAAAAACTACATCCCCTGATGTTGACTTGTGCAGATCTAGTTCTCCTGAACAGGTTAAACTGAGGGTCTGAAGGTCAAGCTTGAGTTAATTGAGGTGTCTCGATAGTTGGTCCAGCTGGCAACACCTTGAAGAAAAGACTGGAGGATGACTTGTGAGGATGACAGTGAATGACTCTTGTTAGAAGGTGCATCTTGAGCATCATTGTAGAAACAGTGTATACGTAGGACACACTTGGCGAGTTAAACAAACAGTAGCTCAATAGGTACATGGTTCACTATCTGTAGATTGCTCAAAGATTCATCGGAACATCGGTTGAAATAAATTCTCTAATCTTTATATGATGGTGGAATGTTTGTAGTTGCAGGGACATGCGATGGGGTGAGCCCTGAATTGAGTTGTCCAGGGGTCATCATGGATAGGCTGGTCTGAAACTGATGCGTTACAGGAATGCCCAGTATCCGATGCATTCTCATCGAATGTGAAGGAATTGTTTCCATTAATCGACGAGAGTTCTTGTGTGTAGATTCTATAAGCCCCCCCCCCCTTACCTTCCTGCTAGGTGCATACCAACGAAAATACCCAATGTCAGCTTTGATTGAAATTTTCCTAGGGATCTTCGCTTCATTTGTAGGATAGCACAGAGCAAATACTTGGAGAAATGTCTAAGATCAGGCTTCTTATCATGTAAAGCTCCATAAGGGGTTTTGGTATGTGACGAGTATTGCATTAGGGATCACGATTCTGGGTTGTAACAAGCAGTAGCTAACAGCTTCTACCCATAGAAACACGGTGCTTTTAGGAATATAGCATTGTGCTTCGCTGCTTCCACAAGTGTACGATTTCGTCTTTCACAATGACGTTTTGTTGGAGGAGTTCTCAGAATAGGACTTTTGATGAAATATGCCCACCCTTCATAGTATTTCGACATACTTGGGTTGACGATTCGTTCTCCATTATCTGTTCGATGTATTCTGACTGTTTTTGTTGAGGACCAACCTGTATTTGCTTAAGATAGTTGTTGACAAACTCTGGAGTTTCATCCTCTGATCTCAAAAACTTTACCCATGTAAATCTGAATAGTCATCACGATGACTAAATGTATTTCTCCTATTAATACTTGGACTCTCATTGGGACCATCACAGATCCATGTGTAAAGAAGGGTATGTAAAGTATTCAGATTGATGTTTTCAGATTTTGGTTTGTGGGAGAACTTCTTGCTTTTTCCAAGTTGACAGGCTGAGCAAAGATGATCTTTTTCAAACTTCAATCTTGGTAGACCTCTAACCAGATCTTTTCGAGCAAGATCATTGATTGTGCCGAAGTTTAAATGGTTTAAACGACGATGCCACAACCATGATTTGGACTTGGAAGCTTTGGACAACAAGCATATTGGAGAAGACTTCATCATATCATCAATTGACATCTGTACTCAATTGGATGCGCGAGTTCCCTTTAAGTAAGCTCTGCACCTATATAATATCACGAACAAAGCCAGAAAGATTGCCTTTCTGAAGCAACTTTCAAGATCCAGATCAACAAAATTGCCCTACAGGAGAATAGATTTGTGTCCAAGTTTCCCTCCACGTAGTATACTCTGGAGATCACACTGTCACCAATAACATAATCTCCATAACCCATGATAGCTCCGAAGTGATCATTCCCGAATCTGACTGACCCGATGAACTTTTCCACAAAGTTCTTGAGCTTTGAACGATTCCCCGTCATATGTTTTGAACAGCCTGAGTCCAAGGATACCATAAAGTATTTCTATGACCTCCGTAACTACTAATTACCACACAATGACCTGTACGTACCTGCATTTGAAAAATTAGACGAGTGTGGGGAGTTTGGAATTTCTGTTCCCCTAATTTTTGTTGGGGTCCTGGTGGTTAGCAGTTATGATAGAACATTGCACAGAAAGCTTAGTTAAAGGGCACAGTTCTCCTAAGGCAAATTTCTTTCCTGTGGGTCTCCATTGATAACCACAATTAAGTTTTCCTGAGGTGAATTTCTTTCCTGTGGGTCTCCATTGATAACCAACATTAGCAAATAGTTTGCCCGTTGCTTTCCAAACCTGCTTGGTCTTGTTCAAACTATTATCAGACAGTTTTCCCTTTTGGTTGCCAAATCTGCTTGGTCTTGTTCCAGACAGTTTGCCTTTTGGTTTCCAAATCTGCTTCCCTTTATTCAAGACAATTTTAACAGTGGGGGTAGCATTCACAGAGCTCAAAATATTAACAACACACATTTCATGATTTGCAGAATTCAAACATTTGTTACACGTTTTGCACACAGATTCAGAATTCGAATTAATTACAACATGCTTAGAGCTAATGCTAGAATCAACTCGATTCACTTTTGTCCAAACAGACTTATTTGTTCTAGGATGTTCTTCTACTTTCTTGTTATTCACACTCTTAGCTGGCAGGATCCTATTGGCTTTGTATTGCTTCTAGGCTTTGATCCGCTTTTGCCACGAGTGGGAACTGCTTATCCTCTAGAAGGAATCACTGGGAATTAGTCTGTTGTACTTTATGGTGCACTTCGTGTTTCTGGTGGGATACTAGAAGAGGTTCCTGTTTATCATTAAAAGTTACTTGTTTTTTCCTAGTTACAGGGGTAGAGGTGGGGGCCTTGTTATCTCTTTAATTGAAAACTTTTTGGGCATAGTGCAATCAACTATTCTAGCAATTCATGAGATACTTAGTGTATATTGACAAGCATAGTTAAGTGCATTATCCAGTGGTTTAATTCTCTAGCTTCCTCTAAAATCTCCCTAAAACTGTTTCTACAATCTCCTTAAGATGTTGATATAGGTTAAATGAGCACTCCTATTGTTCTTAAGGGGATGCGAGATGGGTTTAACATCAATGGCATAAATGCCAGGTGCAAGAACTTTTGTTTTGACAGAACTTCTAGTGGCAACTTTCAAATTGCCTTCTAATTGAGCACTTTTGATCCTCAATCTGTGTTAATAAAGGAAGATGTTCTGTTTCATTAGTGCTAGCCACGCGTGATCTTAATGGACTCAATCAATTCCTTGGAATGCTGCCTTACCTTTTCCTATTTCTGCTCGAAAACGTTCAATTTTGTTCATAGAAGATCAGTGTGAACAATCGTAGCATTATAAGGTTCAAAACTTCTGTCATTCACATTTAGAGACTAGAACTTTCAAAGTCTCTTACACGTTGTTTTTATTCTTGAATCCTGATGTTATCGAGGATTCTTGATCTTTAAGAATGAGTTTTAATATCTGGAGTTACTGTGATGTTTGTGAATTTGTTATTATCAAAACTTTCTTGAAGATTTGATACTTCTAATTGCAAATTTTGGTATTTCCCTTTTCAATTTTTGAAATATGTTTTGACTCGTTATTGATCTCTAGTCACCTCAGCTTCATAGATATAGACAACGTGAGTTTTCCAACATCATACAATAGTTGATTCGACAATCAATTAGCAATCAGATTCTCATTTTCAATGACGGAAAGTTTTTCTTTACAATTTTTTAAGCACATTGGCTGGTCTACAGTATTCTGGTCTACTTAGTCATTCTTTTGATCATAAATTTTTCCATTACTTTAACTTCTTTTAGAAAGTGGGCCTGTTTTGAACTCCTGACAAAGGTGTTGTTTTTAAAAGTTTTGAAAAATGGATACTTCAGTATAATCAAACTTCTTCGCGTTGTACTATGTATACTGAGGGTAAGATCTTGTTGTTTGCTCAAAACCTCTTTTCCCCTTCTGTAAACCTGTTTGGGGTTGATTCTCTTTTTTGCAAGTTTTTCAAAATTCTGTTGAAAAAAGTTGTGTGGTACATAAAGATTAATCTTCATTGACTTTTAGTTGGCAATGGAAACTCTTTGGGGACAAGCTTGACAGGAGTATTGGGTGGATACACTGTCAATGCTGAAAGTGGTTTTGAAACTGAGGTCTTAGCCTTTTTCCTGTCATTTTCATCTATGGACCAAAATATCTGTTCTGGGGTCAGATTTCTTTTTGGAGCAAAGGTTGCAAGAAGGTTCTCTTTCGAGTAATCTGGGGGGCAATCCTAATTTTATTTTCCACACATAGAGGGCTTTTGCATTTTCTCATCATTCTTTTCTAGTTATCTCTGCATATCACGAGTGTCCTCTGAGTCTTGCACAAAGGACGTGCATGATTGGACTGACTTATACATGACCATTATAGAGGGCTGGTTGAACTTGCTTGTACGGGTGAGACATATGGGATTTCTTGTTAGCCTATCGCTACATTGTTCTCTGTCATCATAAAACGATTTTGGTTCTACATATCATGTTGAACCGTTTGTACAGATTGATCTTGTTTGTCATTAATCTATCTTCAAACCTTTTTCTTTTAGCCCTTTTAATGTCTAAAAACTCTTCAAGGTATTTGTCTTCTTTTTTGTTTTAAATTCCTTTTTCAAAAGATCGCTTCTTTCCCTCCACTATCTTATGAGGTTAAGAGTTTAGAACGATGTTTGCAACAATTGTGCAGAATGAAGTTAGTCCGATTTTAAAGAAGTTTCTTGTTCGATTTCGCCGGTCAGAAGATAATTATTTCATTTGTTCATCAATCTTCTCGTTCTCTATCAGTTAATTCAAACTTAGCTGGTTGTTATTCAACCTTATATTTTTTATAAAATGTTACAAACATTCTTATAACTTTTACAAAACATTTTCTACGTTTAAAAGAAATTTTTTATTCAAAATAAATATTTATTTAAATTTTCTACCCAAAACGGTTAGAAATGTTTCAGAAAACACCTCCCTGGAAAAGACAAAAAATGGAGCGTCTGAGCCTGGGCGGCCCCCTTAGTGATAAGGGGGCCGGCCATAGAACTAAGGGGGCCGGCCAGACAAACACGCTCCCAGGTTGCCTATAAATACTGGATTGTTCTCTACTGTTAACCATAAGAAACACTAGGAAAAACAAGATCCGGAGGTCGGGGAGGATGAAACAAATAAGTAGCCATATTATTGATGATGAGAAAAAAAAAGGGAAAGATGTGTGTGTGATAGGAGAGAGAAAAACACACACACACACACCTTATAGGAGCCTCATCAACATCAGAGTCGAATGCATCGCATTGATCAGCTTCAAAGACATGGTCCATATTGAGTGCCAAATCATCAACTGCTCTTCATCAAGTACAGCACCATTCTCATGAGCATTCATAAGCAGCATCTTGTCTTTGAAGTAGTCTGAATCCTGAGGACGCTTTGGTTGTGGACATTCTCGTGCTATGTGCCCGATTCCTTTGCAGTTGTAGCACATAATGGGTTTAGCTTGACCAAGATTCACATTGCCATCTCTGTTCTGACCTCCAGCATTCCCAGCTACAACATTTCCTCTTGCATTGTTCCTCTGAAATGGTCTTCCTTGATTATTCGCATTGTATCTACCTCGAACATCCTGAACAACAACTCTGCCGTCTTGAACTGTAGCATTGTTCCTTGCGTTTGAGGAAGTTCTGAGTTGATTGTTCATTTGAGGAAGATGTGCTTTGAATGATTGGTTGAGGAGGGCAAGTGTGTTGGTTAGGCTTTCGATCAAGTTATCAGTTGACGTGCTTCTTGTGTCCAGTTGAAAGTTATCAGCAATTGATGGTTGATTTGAGGATTGTGGAGACTCAGATGATTGTGTTGGATACTTCTGATTTGATGCATTAGACACTAGTGCCAAGGGGTCATTAGTAGGTTGAATGAACCTTTCCATCATCATTCTGTTCTCATTTGCATGTACCTCATGTTGCTTCAAGTAGGCATACAACTGATCAAAGTTAGACTCTTTCAAACCTCTGTTAAGTTTGACTTCTGTAATGAATCTACTCCATTCAGGTAACATGTTGTTCACAAACTTAGAGTTAAGCTGCATTCTGGGCATGGTCATCTTAATGTTTCTCATGTCGTTAATGAGCTTTGTAAACCTGACATAGTATACATGAATGGTTTCTCCTTTGATTTGGCAGAAGTGTTCAAATTCATCGTATAATTGAGATTCTCGGTCATCCTTTGTTAACTCAGAGCCTTCCAGAATCATCTTCACATTGTCCCAAATGTCTTTGGCGTCAGTATAGTGATTTATGAGTGCGTAGATGTCTTTTGGTATACCTTGAAGTAAGATATTCGTAGCACGAATGTCAGCTTTATACCTTTCCTTTTCTTCTGCTGTAAGATCTATAAAGACTCTAACACGTTCTAGGCCTAGATGAAGGGCACCCTCAGCTCCTTCAGCAATAGTTTCTTTGAACATTCCCATTTGAAATGGACCTTCAGTAATCGACTTCATAATGTTCTCTCCATTATCTTTTCCCAAACAATACAGACGAATCCTTTGCTGCCAAGATTCAAAGTCTGTTCTATCAAGCATTGGTGGGCGGGTATCGGAACCGGCATACTGGATATCTTCTGACATATTAGACATCTTGATGTAATGGTTATGAATGCAATTAACGTTCACGGGATTTTACAAGTCTAAGATTTAAACCGATAAAAGTTTAACGGCACTAGAAAAACCGTGAATGAATAATCGTTTAATGTTAAGGTAGGTTTGTTGTTTGATTAATGCAGTTTAAGTCCTTGCTGATGGTTTTGGATTTGGTTTATGGTTTGATGATTTGTTTGGAATTTGGCGCAGTTGGGTTATGAATTTTTTTTTTACCCTATTACCAAAATCTAAATTTGGTGTAAAAATAAGCTAAAAAGGCTATAGAAAAAAATTATATTTTACTTAATTTTTCCCGCCAAAAAGTGTCGCTAAAAGGTGTCGTCTGGAGCAAACCGCCACTGCAAAATTATATTTTACTTAATTTTTCCCGCCAAAAATTATATTTTACTTAATTTTTTTTTAATCAAACCGCCTCCTATCAATTAACCAAACTGCTGCTTATTATTTTAATCAAACCGCCGCTATAAATGAGCAAACCACCGCCTGAACTGAACCAACTCGCTGCCTAATTAAATACGCAAACCGCCGTGTAATTATACTAACTCGCTGCCTTGAATTTTTTATTCAAACCGCTGCCAAAATTACTTTAGCAAACCGCCTTGACCTTTGGCAACTCACCGTCTTTTAAATTAATCAAACCGCCGGTGTTCTTCGAATTTTGGGCATTATGATGTTTCTTTTTGTTCAATATAATAAGCAACTGGCCACACAACCTGTTAAACCGCCGCCAAATCAACCAACTCGCCACAAGAAAGGCAAACTGCCACTGTTTTTGGCAACTCGCCACCAAATTGAAAACCGCCGCCTATTTTCTTAATTAAATAAGGCAACTCGCCTTTTACTGGGTCAACTCGTCGTCTGACTTTTCCTAAAAACGTGGATCTATGTCCCCTACTTCACCAAACCGCCATGATGAACACTAGGGACGAATTTTGCAAAAATACTTCCAATGAGCTTATTAAGCACGGATCATAGCTAAAATATGTAGTACTCAGTGTCTAAGTGAAGATTAAACACACAATAACATAAATATCTTTGTGGATCTTCCAAAATGACGCAACTCTCCACTTAGAACACAAGTAATAATCCGAACCTTATAGCTTTGTTTTCGATCTTGAGCCTTGTTAATCACTTGTAATAGCAACAATACTACTTCCTTAGCATGTAGAACAAGAAAAACAACACGATTAACCAACCACTTGAGCCCAAAAAGATTTTTGAGCCGTGGGGTGTTTTTGGTTCAAAATGAGCACGAATCTGAGCTAGTTTAACCACACGAATCAATCACGAATCCACCGAGGCTCTGATACCAATTGTAGGATCGTTTAATTCATAACACGGGTGATGATTCTTGTGATTGGGCTAGTTTCTAGAGAGAGAAACACATAGAGAGATATTTTAGAGAGAGAGAGTGTATGTGTTTAAAGTGAAAATGAAATTGACTAGCTTACCTCTTCCAAAGTTGGAAGAGGCTTATATAGTTTTTACAAAATACCGGGTATTAGAACCCGACTTAAAACCGAAAGACATACGATTAACTATTAAATTACGAACTATTGTAAACAATAAATATACGGGGTGACCGAGTCTTTTACTCATATCTAACAATCAATAAGTTCCCGAACCAAAGATTAAAAACTTGCCTTTTGTGTCTCTTGCGACGTACGGCTCACCTTTAAAAGTTAATTCTTTTTAAGAGTTACTGAGAAGCAAGTTGATTATTAGGTTTAAGTGTTTTATCTCATTGTCCGTATTTAAAATTCATTGTTAAAACACAAACACAAAAAAAAACTAAAAAAATTAGTATAAATTTTCTTTTTACATTTGAGTGCATGCGCACTCATTCTCAATCTCGTAATTTTAACCGTCAACAACAACAAGTCAATCTGACTTTTGTTGAACCATTCAATCTTTGTGAACATATTCCCATAGTCACAATGGATGATAATCGTACTATGGCTTAATTACTCGAAGCACCCACTGTGGGTTACGAGGATGCCATTGTTGTGCCCGAAATTACCACGGACAACTCTGAGCTTAAGCACGGTTTGCTTAACCTCGTTCAAAACAAACAATTCTTCGGACATTACAAAGAAGACCCGCATGCTCACATCCGTTATTTCAACAAGATCACTTCTACGATGAAGTTCCCGAACGTCCCGAGTACGTCGGTAAAGCTTATGCTTTTCCCATTTTCTCTCGAGGGTGCAGCCCGGATTTGGATTGAAAAAGAACCTCCTCGATCGATTCTAAATGGGATGATCTTGTTTCAAAATTCATCAACAAATTCTTTCCTCCTTCCAAAACAACAAATCTTCGAAATGAAATCACGAGATTTCAACAACGATTTGATGAAACTTTCTATGAGGCATGAGACCGATTCAATGATCTTCTTCGAGCATGCCCACATCATGGATTTTCGGAGTTATATCAACTCGATACTTTCTATAATGATTTGAACTCTAACGATCAAGATTCATTAAATTCCGCCGCCGATGGTAACTTTTTGGATAAAATGCCTCGTGATTGCCTAAGAATCATTGAAAGCAAATCCAAAGTTCGTAATTCACGTAACAAACCGGTTTTTGCAAAAGTGAGTTCGAGCAGTTCTACCCCCGGTATTTCTCCCAATGTTGCTGAACTTAAAGATATGGTGAAAGATTTACTTCTCGAAAAGAAAAACCAAACCCAAGCTCTCACTCCCGTCAAAGCGGTTGAGGAAATTTGTGTTACTTGTGGTGGTACTCATTCTTACCGAAATTGTCCCGCCACCGATGGCAACGTTTATCGTGACAATATTTAAGAGTATGTTTCCCAAGCAGCAGCAGCTAATTTCAATCAAGGAAATTCCGGTTACCGAGCACCAATTGCTAATCAAATTCGACCTCCCAGTTTTCCTCCCGTTCAAAACAACCAAGGAAATAACCAAAAATGTTACAACCAAAACCGGGAAAATAATTACAACCAAGTTTCCACCTACCAACCCCCGGTTAATCAAGGACAAATTTACCGAACTCCAATTAATCAACCCCCGGTTCACCAAACTCAACCTTACCAAGCTCTAGCTCTGCAAACACAAGGTGTGTCAAAGGATGATTTTCAAAATTACGTTAAAGCTAATGATGCAGTGATGAGAAATATGCAGAATCAAAACCAAAATTTGCAAAATTAAATGACCAATTTAACGAACATGCTTTCCAAGTTTGTGAATTCAAATACCGCTTCTAGTTCAGGTTCAGGGACACTCCCTAGTAATACCATTACTAACCCGAAGGTAGACTTGAAGGGTATTACCACCCGAAGTGGTGTTGCTATTCAACGACCCACGATTCCTACTACTTCATCTCCTCCTAAAGTAGTAGAACGTGAACCCGAGGTGACAAAGGACACGATGCTCCCTACTAATAGTGGAAGTACCAAAGACGTCTAACCTCCGGTTGTCCAAGTTCAATCTCAAGTACCAAATTCTGAGCCCGTTGTAATTCCCGTTAGTGCTCTGATGCCTAACTTGAAACCGTCAATTCCATATCCTTCGAGACGTAATGTTGAAAAGCGCTGTAAAAAAGCTAACGACCAAGTTGAGAAATTCTACAAAATCTTTCAAGATATGAGTTTCGAAATTAGTTAGCCCACACGGATGCTTTGATTCTTATGCTAAAATTTGCCTTGACTCTTAAAGCTTTAATGGAAACAAAGAAAAATTAAGTGAAATGGCTAGAACTCCTTTGAATGAGCATTGTTCGGCAGTTATCCTCAACAAGTTACCCAAAAAACTTGGAGACCCCGGCAAATTTCTCATACCGTGTGATTTTCCCAGAATGGATGAGTGCTTAGCCTTGGCCGATCGTGGCGCTAGCATAAATCCAGCCATTATCTCGTGTGGAAGAAAGCTTTCTCTCTGAGCTCACTCCTACTTGTATGACTCTTGAACTTGCAGACCGTTCGATTACCCAAACCGATTGTTACCGAAGCTGAAGAGTCTACCTAAAAGTAAGAAAGTTCAAATTCCCACATCCACTCCCCCTAGGCCGAGCTTTGTAGTCGTAGACTTTGATGCCGATCCCCGAGTCCCCCTAATTCTTGGGAGATCCTTCTTAAAGACCGGATGTGCTTTGATTGATGTGACGAAGTGTAGAGATTAACTCTTCGGTTTGGAAAAGAAGCGTAACAATCATTCTTGACCAAACTTCGAGATATTCCTCTAATTACGATGAAATGACGGCGAACCGAATCGACGTTATTAAAATGGCTTATGAGGAGTATTCTCATAAGTTCTCTCGGTTCCTGAAGTGATCGGCGAGTGGCAATCCCACTCCTTACTATGACTCGATCGTTTCTACCTCTTCTCTGACTCTCACTCCCTTCGGGGATAGTGATTTTCTTCTCGAGGAAGTCGATGCTTTCCTCGCTCTTGAAGATGATCCAACTTCACCGGAAGTTGATGACTCTTACTATGACCCAGAGGGGGATATTCTTCTTCTTGAATCATTTCTCAATGATGATCCATCACCCCCTCCCACTCAAGGAAATTATTTGCCTGAAATTCGAAAAGAACTCAAAGTTTGTGAAGCTAAAACTGATAAATCTTCAATTGATGAACCTCCCAAAGTCGAACTCAAGGACTTACCTCCTCATCTCGAATATGCATTTTTGGAAGGTGACAACAAGTTGCCCGTCATAATTGCTAAAGACTTGAGTATCGAGGAAAAAGCCGCTCTCATAAAGGTTTTGAAGTCACACAAGCGAGCCATCGCTTGGAAACTCTCCGACATCAAGGGTATTAAAACCCAGAGGATTTTGTACCAAAACAAATTCTTATGAAGAGGACTACAACCAAGCGGTTTCAACACCAAAGAACGGGTGAATCAAAAACACCACGTGTCCATCAAAAAGAGGTTTGAAAAACTTCTTGACGCCGGATTAATTTACCCGATCTCGGATAGTCCTTGGGTAAGCCCCGTACATTGTGTACCGAAAAAGGGTGGCTTTACCGTTGTTGAAAATGATGAAAATGAATTGATTCCGACTCAACTGGTTACGGGGTGGCGTGTGTGCATTGACTACCGAAAGTTAAATGAAGCCACCCGTAAAGACCACTTTCCACTACCATTTATGGATCAAATGCTTGAGAGATTAGGTCGTGAAAACGAGTACTAATGTTTTCCCTCGATGGTTTTCTCGGGTTACTTTCAAATTCCCATCGACCCTCATGAATAAGAAAAGACCAAATTCACGTGTCCTTATGGAACGTTCGCCTATCGTCGCATGCCTGTTGGCTTATGCAATGCACCGGGCACATTCCAGAGGTGTATGATGGCTATCTTTCATGATATGATTGAAAAACGATAGGAAAGACCTTTATGGACGACTTTTCAGTCTTTAGGAATTCATTTGAAAATTGCCTCTCTCGTGTAGACAAGATGCTTCAAAGGTGTGAAGACACCAATCTTTGTCTAAATTAGAAAAAGAGTCATTTTATGGTTAAGGAAGGCATTGTCCTTCGCCATAAGATTTCCAAAAATGGGATTGAGGTCGATAAAGCCAAAGTCGATGTATTGCTAAGTTACCAACCTCATCCACCACCGTTAAGGTTGTTCGAGAAAGTTTTCTCGGTCATGCCTGTTTCTACCGACGGTTCATTAAGGATTTTTCCAAAATTTCTCGACCAATGACTCATCTTCTTGAGAAAAATACTCCGTTCATCTTCTCCGATGATTGTATTCAAGCTTTTCAAACATTAAAGAAAAAACTTACTGAAGCTCCAATCTTGATTGCCCCCGACTGAGACCTACCCTTTGAGCTTATGTGCGATGCAAGCGACTTTGCCATAGTGCAGCTTGTAGCACGTCATAAAAACACTTTAACTATACACTATGCTAGTAAAACAATGAACGAGGCGGAATCGCATTACACTACGACGAAGAAAGAAATGTTAGCCGTAGTGTATGCCTTCGAAAAATTCCGATCTTACCTCATCTTGAACAAAAGCGTAGTGTATACGGATCACTCCCATCACCTATACTCTGCCCTAAAATATCTCTTTGCTAAAAAAAGATTCTAAGGCGAGATTGCTTCGATGGGTTCTCCTCCTTCAAGAGTTCACATTCAAAGTAATTGACACAAAAGGAGCCGAGAATCTCGCGGCCGATCATCTTTCCCGATTAGAAAACCGTATGAAAATGCGCTCGACCCAAAAGAGGTAAGTGAAAAGTTTCCTCTCGAGACACTTAATATGGTAACTTCTCGTGGTGACTCAAGTACCCCATGGTTTGCCGATTATGCAAATTACCACGCGGGGAATTTCATTGTTAAAAGGATGTTGTCCCAGCAGAAAAACAAGTTTTTTTCAAGGATGTTAAACACTACTTTTGGACGACCCCTATTTGTTCAAAATATGTGCGGATCAAATGATCCGGCGGTGTGTTGCTGGCCAAGAAGCTGTAGACATCCTCAAAGCTTGCTATAGTGGACCCACCAGGGGGACATTACGGTGCCAACTACACCGCCAAAAAGGTTTTTGACTCAGGATTTTATTGGCCCACAATTTACAACTAGATGCCCATGACTTGTCACTCCGGATGCTGGACACTTGACAAGCCGTCAAGGAAAAAATTTCGGCCAGCGTGATGAAATGCCCCAAAATTCCATCCAAGTTTGCAAAATCTTTGACGTGTGGGGCATCGATTTCATGGGGTCGTTCCCGTCTTCACGAGGGAACAAATACATACTCGTGGCGTACGCACTCTTTTGTCCAAAAAATGGGTTAGAAGCGAAAGCTGCTCCCCACCAACGACGCCCAGAGTTGAGTTTGCAAATTTGCTTAAATCTCCTCTTCGCCTGATTTCGGTGCCTCCCTCGCGTCTATCATAAGTGATCGCGGAAAACCCATTTTTTGCAATGACCAGTTTGCAAAGGTCATGCTTAAATATGGAGTTACTCACCGTCTCTCCACCGCGTATCACCCACAAACAAGTGGGCAAGTTGAGGTATCTAATCGTGGCTTGAAACGAATTCTTGAAAGGACCGTAGGTGAGAACCGTGCCTCTTGGTCGGATAAACTAGATGATGCACTCTGGGCCTTCCGTACAGCTTACAAAACACCCATCGGGTGTACCCCATACAAGCTCGTGTACGGAAAGGCATGTCATCTACCGATCGAGCTCGAGCACAAAGCCTACTGGGCCTTGAAGCATGCAAACTTTGACCTTGAGACCGCGGGTGATCACCGAAAAGTTCAACTCAATGAACTAAATGAACTTCGTGATCATGCCTATGAGAACTCTTTGATCTATAAAGAGAAAACAAAGAGGACCCATGACTCAAAGATCAAAAACCGCGTTTTCAACGTCGGTGATCAAGTCCTCCTCTTTAACTCTCGATTGAAGATGTTCTCGGGCAAGTTAAAATCCCGTTGGTCCGGACCGTTCACCATTTCCCATGTCTTTCCATATGGCACCGTTGAGTTATCTCAAAACTCCGGGCCAAATTTCAAGGTTGACCGGTACACGAATTAAGCACACTACTTTGGAGGAGGACATACCAAAATTAGTTGTCCCCAGATCTCCACACCTTCCCTTAAAAGGAAAAATGATCGGGATTGTGTCAAGCACTAGTGACCCTAAACAAGCGCCTCATGGGAGGCACCCCTCCGTTCTAACCTTGAGTTATATTATGTAGTAAGAAATAAGAGTTATTTTTATTATGAAGAGGTAGCCTCTTTTCTTTCTTGTTTGCTTGTGTTATTTAGTGATTGTCCAGGCATGGTCCCTCGGATTTTGAAAGCCCTCTACGTCTCAGCGGTTCTTGTCCATCCGAATCATAAGAGCTTCAAATCTCTCTCAGCTTCGTTCATTTGGGAAATCAAATATCCTAACATCATCGACAACGTTTTATCATTAAGCATACTTAATAAACGCTTAGATTTATCGATATATAGGATATTGAATTTCCCAAATGAAGCTGAGGATTTGAAGCTCTTATGATCGAAGGACAAAACCGCGAGAACGAGAGGCTTCAAAAATCCGGGACCATCCTGGACAATCACAAAAAACACAAGCAAACAAGAAAGAAAAGAGGCACACCTCTTCATAAAAAAACAAAAAACTATCATTTACTACATAATAGAACTCAGGATAAGAAACGGGGTACAGTGCCTCCATTGAAGCGCTTGTTTAGGGACACTAAGCAGACACAATCCCCGAATTCATTTATCCTTAGGGAAGGTTTGGAGATCTGGGACAACTAATTTTGGTAGTCCCCCTCCAAATATGTGCTTAATTCGTTGACCGTTCACCTTGAAATTTAGCCCGGAGTTTTGAGATAACTCAACGTTGCCATATGGAAAGACATGGGAAATGGTTAACGGTCCTGGACCAACAGGGAATTTTAACTAGCCCGAGAACATCTCAATCATGAGTTTAAAAAGAGGAGTACATGATACCGACGTTGAAAACGCGGTTTTTTGATCTTTGAGTCATGTTCCTCTTGTTTTCTCTTTATAGATCAAAGAGTTTCTCATTCGGGTAGGCATGATCACGAAGTTTTCATTTTAGTTCATTGAGTATGAACTTTACGGTGATCACCCGCGGTCTCAGGTCGGTTTGCATGTTTCAAGGCCCAGTAGGCTTTGTTCACGAGCCTCGATCGTAGAAGAACATGCATTTCGTACACGAGCTTAGAATGGGGTACACCCGACTGGTGGTATTTATGTAACTGTACGGAGGCCCAGAGTGCATCATCTAGTTATATCCGACAAAGATCACGGTTCGCGCACCACGGCCCGTTTCAAGAATTCGTTTCAAGCACATTAGATACCTCAACTTGCCCACTTGTTTTGTGGGGATACGCGTGAGAGACGGTGAGTAACTCCAAATTTAATGCAAGACCATTGCAAACTGGTCATTGCAAAAAGGGTTAACCGTGACACTTATGATAGCACGTCTGGGGCACCGAATCAGGCGAAGAGAATTTAAGAAATTATCAAACAACTCGGCGCGTTGTGAGAGCGCTTTCCGCTCAACCCATTTTGACAAATAGTCTACCGCCACAAGTATGTAATTGTATCCCTCGAGAAACTGGAACGGCTCCCATGAAAACGTGCCCACACGTCAAAGATTTCGCAAACTTAGATGGAATTTTAAGGCATTTCATCACGCTGCGAAATTTTTCACCTTGACGGATACTGACAAGTTGACCATCGGTGACCAAGACATGGCATCTTTGTAAATCGTAGGGCCAATAAAAAACCCTGAGTCAAAAACAATTTTGGCGGTGTAGTTGGCACCATAATGTCCCCCAGTGGGTCCACTATAGCAAGCTATGAGGAGTCTACAGACTTTCTTGCCACAACAATACCGTCGGATCATTTGATCCGCACATATTTTGAACAAATAGGGGTCGTCCCAAAAGTAATGTTTAACATCCTTGAAAAACTTGTTTTTCTGCTGGGACGACATCCTTTTAACAATGAAATTCCCCGCGTGGTAATTTGCATAATCGAACCCATGGGTACTTGAGTTCACCACAGAGTTACATATTTAAAGAAGTCTCGAGAGGAAACTTTTCATTACTTCTTTGGGTCGAGCGCATTTTCCATACGGATTTTCTAATCGGGGAACGATTGATCGGCCCGCGCGAGATTTTCCGGCTCCTTTTGAGTGTCAATTACTTTGAATGTGAACTCTAGAAGGAGGATAACCCATCGTGAAGCAATCTCGCCTTAGAAGCTTTTTCTTTAGCAAGAGATTTTTAGGGCAGAGTGAATTCAGTGATCCGTATACACAATGCTTTTGCTCAAGATGAGGTAAGACCAGAATTTTTCGAAGGCATACACCACGGCTAACATTTCTTTCTCCGTTATGGTGTGATTCTGCCTCGTTCATTGTTTTGCTAGCATAGTGTATAGACCTAAAGTGTTTTTCATGACGTTGCCCCAAGACCGCACCTATGTCAAAGTCGCTTGCATCGCACATAAGCTCAAAGGGAAAGTCCCAGTCTGGGGCAATCAAGATTGGAGCTTCAGTAACTTTTTTCTTTAATGTATTAAAAGCTTGAATACATTCATTTGAGAAGATAAACGGAGTATTTTTCTCAAGGAGATGAGTCATCGGTCGGGAAATTTTGGAAAAATCCTTAATGAACCGTCGGTAGAAACCGGCATGAATGAGAAAACTCCGAACACCCTTAACGGTGGTGGGATGAGGTAATTTAGCAATCACATCGACTTTGGCTTTATCGACCTCAATCCCGTTCTTTGAAATTTTGTGGCCGAGGACGATTCATTCCTTAACCATGAAATGACTTTTTTTCCAATTAAGACAAAGATTGGTGTCTTTGCACCTTTAAAGCATCTTTTCTAAACGAGAGAGACAATTTTCGAAAGAATTCCCAAAGACCAAAAAGTCGTCCATAAAGACTTCCATCGTCTTTTCAATCATATCATGAAAGATAGCCATCATACACTGGTATGTGCTTAATTACACATACCTTTTACCTTTAAAAACGAGCTAAAATAACCAAAAACGGACTTAAAATGCC
>BQNB010061084.1:1234-36649 GCA_026074375.1 Tanacetum coccineum | reverse complement strand
ACGTTGTTGCCATGATGCAAAGTTAGTCTTATCAAGCATAGGTGGCCGGGTATCGAAACTAGCACATTGGATATCTTCCTAGAGATTAGCCATCTTAATTGATTGTAAAATGATTTAAGTTGATCGAACAAAGATTAGTGAGTGTATATTAAAAATGGTGATGTTTATTTAAGTGTTTTTGTTTGAGTTTGTTACGTTTATCAAGTTTGAAAAAATAGTCCAATTGCCAAAGTGGTCCAATATTCCAAAATAGTGTCCCAAACCGCTGGAATAGTAATCAAACTGCTACGGTCAAACCGTTACCATCAAACCGCTATGAAGAATTTATACCAAACCGCTACCACGAAGAGAAATGGCCAGAGGTTTGATTCCTAAAAGACCTTGAGAAAAATTTTCAAAAACCTGTAACAAATCGCTACCTCTAAACCGCTACGGATGGTAAACCGCTACAAAGACAAACTGTCAAACCGCTACTAGAAGATAATGGTAAACCGCTATGAAGAAGAAACACCAAACCGCTACCAAGAAATGAAATTGGCAGAGGTTTATTTCCCAAATCACTATGAGAATTTATCTTTAAAAACCTGTAAACCGCTACGGATCAAACCGCTACAATTACCAAATCTCTACTAGTAATCCACTACACTATAAGACAAACCGCTGTCAGAAATAACAAATCGCTAGCACAGTGTACAACCCTGACAAATCGCCAGAATAGTGTACAATGCTGACAAACTGCTAGAACAGTAGACCAAACCGCTACGAATAACATAACATAGTATACCAAACCGCTGCGAAGAAATACAAACTTTTACACCTTAAAACACCTAAAAATCACCCTTTTGAACATTTTGACTTGGAATCTTTTGCACAACTAAGTACTAGAAGGCTATAGTAACTACAAAAACATGAACTTTAACACAAGAAACATGAAAATCAAAGAAACTCAAGAACAAGAGCTAAAACCTTCTAAATCTCAACTTTTGATCTAAACCAAGCACTAAAACACACATGCAAACGATCTAATCATCCCATGAGCTCTAATACCAATTGTAGGACATTGGAAATCATAACACAATGGAAGATAGATGGGTTAGCTGAATCAAGAGAGAAAGTAGGAGAGAAAACTTTCTAGTGAGAGAAAATGTAACTTGTATAATGAAATGACTAACCATCTCTTCCATGGCATGGAAAAGGCATAAATAGTGTCTTACAAACCGGACCATATGCCATGGCATGGGCTTACACGTTGGGTTTAATTACCCGGCCTAATACCGAATGTCATACGATTAACTATTGACTATGAGCTATAATAAACGGTAAAATACATGGGGTGACCAAATCTTTTTCTAATATCTAACACATATCTATTCTTAAAATTGTGTCTGAAGCAAAAGGATGAAAAAACTTAATCTATTGATACTGAGATATTTAACAAAACTACACTTAGATATTTCTGGGAGCATTGATGTATTGCTAGACGCTTACTAATGTTAGTATGTTATATTATATGACGATGAATTTCACAAGTGAGAGTTGTTAGGAAAATGCTTATGTCATACGGATATTTATATGGCTAGAAATACGTGAGCCTATGGTGTTACACATGTATACACATAGTGAAGGATATCAAACATACAATCACGGATGACTAAATAAGAGGAAATTCTAGAGAGAGAAAGAGTGGGTTAGAACACTTAGTGAGAGAAAGAAATGTGTATGTATAAAATGAACCAACCACCCTCTCCAAGGCATGGAGAGGGTATTTATACCCTTACATTGGCCGGTCAACATAAGGGGTATTCTTATGTTGACCCGGTTAGCTTAGCTAGTTTCCAAATATTATACTACAAGCTACTTATCGATATATTGGAAGTGACTGAGACTTTTTCATATTCCTAACAATCTCCCCCAAGGGAGGTCACTCCAATTTACAAAAACTTAAGCTTAGCATTCTATCAATGTCTTCAGTCTTTTCTTGTAGTCTTGATTTTATTGATCTTTATCTTGTGAATGTGAAGTAGTTATCTTTAGACTTTTAGGCTTGAGCTTGTTCTCTTTAGCTTGACTTGTATATGATCTTGAGCTTTTTGAGATCATCAAACAAGCATAATCTCGTTTCTCCATCTTGTAATCTTTTCCTTCTTGTAAGCTTGTGACTTTCAGACTGACATGCTCATACCTTTCTTTGTCTTGAAAGCTTGAAAAGGCCATCTTTCTTGAAAATCTTTAACTTTAATACTTTGTCATTTCAAGGAAGACGTGCGGTATCAGAGTAGCGGAAGTCTTTTGAAACATGTACTTGAACTTTCATGATGTCTTTACATATGTTGGTCGGGTATGAGCATGTGGCATTGACTTTGACTTGTCATCGGTTAACTGCTGCAGCCGTCAGGAAACCTGCATGAATGGGTTAGTGATAAACAACATATATGGACAAAAGTGTCTTTGTCACTTCGTCGAATACGGTTGCCATAACCACGGCTCCTCGTTAATCAATATAAATATTGCTTGTAATTAGGTAGAATTTAAAAGAATCTACTTGACAGGGTTTCGCAGCTGCACTAGCCATTCTCAATATCGGAGCATCTCAAAGCAGACAACACAGTAAGAGTGAATCGGTAAGTTACTGTCTTCCCGATTAAGTCATCAATTCGTGTTCAGCTTTCCTATGTCCAGATACCCTTGTGAGGTTTCCCATGGACATAAAATTGAAAATTGATTTAGGAAAATTAGTCAGTGTGTTAAGATGCAAACGGTTTTTATAACACACCAATAGTTTTATCTTTTTTAAAATTCATTCGTCAATTCATAAGCTGGACTGAATCGATATCCGGTATCACAAGTTTGATCCATGTAGGATCTCACAAGTCACCTACCGCAGAGCTTGTTTGGTGTTGGCTCTGGAAGGATTTCCATCGTCACTGTGAATACTTTAAGTATCACTCAGATGTTCTGGCAATATCACAAGGATAATGCTTAGGACTCTTAACGCATTTCTTGTTGTAACATTGTGTGAATCAGCAAGTATATTTTGGATAAGTGTCCTAATGAGATTTATGGGTGATCTCTTTTATGGCTCTAGACTAGATAGTGTACTTTGGTTTTAGTAATCGAAGGCTAGAGTAGACTGTCACCTTTTCAATACCAACTAACTCGGAGTGAGAAAGTTGATAGAAATGTGTTTAATCTCTGTGACAAATGAAACAATAGTCTTTTGAGAGAACTTGAGTAGTTTTGAAGGGTTGTGCATTGCATCACTGGGTCCATGATGACTATCTTCAATACCAAACAACAGCTTAGTGTTTTTGATAACATATGTATTGACCCGGTTTTTGCCTAAGTGTAAGGAGGGCTTCTTTCTTTTCACCCTCTATCTTTACTTTTATTTTTCATTATTCAACCCTTTCAATGCTTACCAAGACTTCATCACTAACACCTTGTTGGGTTTGTTCCAGTGTTAACTCTGTCTTAGTCTACATTATTCCATTTCTTACTTTTACTCCTTTTGTATCATACCTAATGACTTCTATTCTATCTAATGGAATGTCCCTGGGTAGATCCCTCCGGTTCTGGCTGGATCATGGGAACGAATACCTAATCTTAACTACCTTATAACTCTAATTAGTTACAAACTTGGTCGGTCTTTTGGTATTGTTCTCAGCCTTAAAACCATTTGAAAAACTCAATCAAGGTACTTGTAACATAAGTCAAAACATTTGTACCTCGTTTGTTTTTACTTTTTAGAAATGATCCCCCTCAACACGTGCATCGATATTCGAAAATATTTAGCACATGAATGGTGAAGCTCACACTTGAGTCCTTGAGATCACATCTTTAGTCATATATTTTAATCACATTTTCTTCCCTTATATAAAATGTTAAATCTCTTGATATTTTGGATATCAATTGATTCAAATATGTTTAAAAAATTGTTTAGGGAGAGAAATGTTCTGATTATTAACAAGCCTTATTAGGATCATTTTATAATGCTCCCCCTCAATTTAAGAGGGTGTTATAGATAGTGTTGAGTACGTTAATTTAAAATTTTTTGAATTTATTAAAAAATTCTAGAAAATTCGTAATCAAACACTATATATACTTGCCTAATTTTGATAACTCTAAGCTACGTATTCACATTATTTACAAGATAAGATTTGAGATTGGACCTGACGATTATTCGGTTCATGTCATTAGTCTATAGTCTATCTCGAGTTCACGAGCACCAACCAATCTTTCCAGATTCCTAATGATATGCCTTTCATGCATCTTCTTATCAATGAACTCGACCATAAGCTCTGATCTCCTCTTGTCTATAGCCATCTAATTTCTCCTGGACATCTCCTTGTTGTATCCAAGACTAAAATTGAGTATTCTATGATGAAGCTCATCATGAACAGTCTTGAGTGTCCCGTCTGAGAACTTGTACAGCTCATCAGCCCGCATCACTATTTTTTATTTGTTTAAGTCTTTATAGATTACCCCTGGTAATTTGTATGATGGAGTGTAGAGTTCTTTGAATTCGATTCCAGGAAAGGTCTTCTAAGGCCCGGTGATATTAAGCTTCTTTTGGTAACTCTCTACACCAAGTTGGAGATCCTCGACTTGACATTTGATGATAAGACTTCTTGTGAACATGCGAAGGGCCACAATCAAGTCAACAATGTCACTACTGTCAAGTTGGAATAACTTGTGTTGAACCGCAAGAAGAAGCATGTCTTCAATGTCGTTTAAGTGTAGATCAACAAAGTCACCTTCATTAAACTTGTATACCTAACGATCAGCTCTTCTTACCTCAATCTCTTCCAAATGACCATAACCATACTGTTTCTTGATACTCACACTGACCACACTTAGAATCTTTTGGGTAGAGTAGACATTATGTTTAGAAAATTTGTTCATCTGAGATCTATACCAAAGTTTATGCCTTTCACCCCAGTGCTTGATTTCCTTTTCAGCGTCTTTATCATACCCCGCTTTTGTTGTACTCTAAAGCGTAAGGACCATGTCTTCAATTCCCACAATCTCATACCGAGCTGCTTTGGTCTTCGTGATAGACGTAGTGTACTTCATTTCAGGATCTGATAATTTTAGAAATTCTAAATCGTTGTTGAAGAAGTATTCGACAGCAACGGTTAGACGGCCTGGGCGACCTTTCAAGTGAAGAGGCTTGGTCAAGTCAGGGGGTAACAATCTCCTTCTGGATTGTTCCAATCAAGTCTGTCTGTCAATGCTTTGAAGAACTCTTCTATATTATACTCAAGTTCAATGCTGCTAGTGCATGTTCCTTTTAGTAGGTTGTAAACAGGTCCTACTAAGATTTCTTGAGTAAGATTATCTATCTAGAGTCGATTCATAGCATACTTGGAGAAGTCAATAGGAGTGGCCATCAGTTCATCGAATGTTAAAGGATCCTTTACTGCAGATACCATATGGTTGAACCAAGGTTGTTCAGGTTGATCAATTACAACTTGACGCTTGTTCCATTCTGGATCAAGAGTAGGAGGCCTTGGAGGTTGTTTGAACCAAGTGTCTCTAGAAGATTTGTCGGTGTTTGGTGCTACAATATCTTGAGGATGATCAGCACCATTAACCACATCTTCATTTTTAGTGGTCTCCAGGTCATCCATTACCACCTCAGCAATTGGTTCTTTAATCGGTTCCTATGCTGCTGCAGACTTACCAGTTTTAGAACTTTTGGATGGAGCTTTACCTTTAGAGGTTTTCTTGGTGGTGGATGGTTTCATGGAAGACTCTGACTCTTTGGTTCTTCTCCTCTTTGTCCTCTTACCCTGGTTTGGTCCAGCAGAAGGGTCATCATCATCATCATCATCATGATGTCTTTTATGGTTCTTGATTGTATCCCTTATCCATAGCATTTTCATCCTCTATCAAAGCTTCCATAAAAGCATAGTATAATGCATGATTGGCAGTATTTCTATTGAAGGTCTTGTTTTCATTCATGGTTTGGTAGAGAGCGCTTTTTAGATCAAACTCTTTGAGTGCCGCCTTGTCAATAAACTTAATTGTATACTTCGGCATGTTTTGCTTCTCAGCTTGTTCCTTCTTAATCTTGTGAATCTCTGAAGCACTCTTCTCAGATTCTGGTTCAAGATCAATTGATGGTGTTTGAATCTTGCTTGGCTCGGGAGCTGGCTTCACAGAGTATTTCTGAATAAGGTATGCAGCGTGTTTTGTAGAACCTTTTGAAGATCATCACCAATTTTGGATCCAAGATAATTTTCAACAACCGTTGGAACTTGGGATTTGAGAGTAGCAATCTCTTTAGTAGAGTGATCAATTTTCTTCAACTCAGACACATCCTTTTCTAATTTTTCAACTCTTAGCTGAACAGCAGTGACTGCATTGGATTTAGGGACAGCAGTGGTGACTGTTTGAGCTTCAGTTGTGATTGGTGGTGAAGGGATTGGTGTTGTTGTTTGGAGTAGTATAGGTGGTACGGTGGAGACAGATGAAGGGGGTAGAAGAGTTATTGTAGGAGCCACTGAAGGAGTTACGGGTATAGGTGTGAGAATTAAGGGCTTAGAAATCATCAAAACAGGTTCAATAAGAACGAATGGAGACTGAATATGTAGAACTTCAGTTTGGATTTTAATATCCAATAAAGAGTTGATCTCAACATCTGTACTATCCTTAACCGTACCAATTAAAGAAGTATCAGACCAAAGTTTAAGAAATTGATCACCAAAATCTGAAGATACCGATAAGCTGGAGCTTGCTGGAGGAAGTTCAGCTTTCTTGGCATCATCCTTTACTTCTTCAGTCTTTCCAGCATCTGTCTTGGCCGCATCAGAAATTTCTTCATTATCGTTCCTCGTGTCAGCATCTTTAGTATTTGTCATCTCTTCATCCACATCGTCATTTACTTGTTCATCACCTGTACAAACTCATCATCTGTTTCTTCATCATCAGTTTATATATATTCACCGCTATGCATAAATTCATCATCAGTTTCTTCCTCATCTGTCTTTTCAAGATTGATGCTTTTGTCATTATCATCATCCTTCTTCTCTTACTCTTCGTCAGTGTCCACCCATTCAATCGCTTCATCATCATCTTCTTCTTCTTCTTCTTTAGAGTACTCACTTTCTTGTTCAGATCCTCACTCAAGCATAACATTGGCTTTCGAAGTAACCTTTTCCTCATCGGGAACCCCTGGTTTTGTACTAGTTCCTTTACTTGAGGTAGCAGGAATGACTGTAGACTCATCGGGAACCCCTGGTGAAACAATAGTTCGTTCACTTGAGCCTCCAGTACCTGGCTGTCTCTTGCTGGTCTTCTCACTTTCTTTATGTGCTTTCATCGTGTCAGTAGCAACTTGTTCTTTAGGAGTTAAAGTTTGAATGCTCTTGATCTTCTGAGATGGATCAGAAGACATCTTCTTTGACACGTTGGAAGTATCTCTAAAAGCAATACTTGATGGTCTTCTTCTAGCGGGCTCAGGGACAGGTTTAGTCATAATCCTTGCATGAGTAGCATGGACTTGCCTTGCTGCATCCTCTTCTGCAACTTCAGTTAAGCTTATAGATTTTCCTAACTCCAAAGCAACGTTTGGTTCAGGAACAATGTTATCATCCGCAGTGATTGTGACTTTCTTCTTGACCACTCTTCTGCGAGCAGTTCATTTTCTAGCAGGTTTAGGGTCTGATTTTTAGATACATCAACAGTTGCTTCAGTAGTATCTGCAGTTTTCTTCCCTTGTGAACCTTTTTCTCTGCTCTTCTTGGGAGGAATTTGACCAGTGGTGTAACACCCACCCCGAGGGGCATCGGATTGCGCAGCAGAAATTAGCAATTTGGTGTTACTAAATAGCATCCGTCACCACTATAATAGAAAATGACTCAAATAAGATGTTTACCAAACATGTGTTCCAAAATTATTACGAGTTAAAAGTGCGTTTAGGTCCCATAGAATCATAACCATCGTCTATTACAAACCATGAAACACATATTTTTTTCAAACAAAAGACATTGTTTTAGACACAACAATAGATATCGTTTTTGAAAGACCGGAACACACAAGAAGTCTTTCCATAAAATCCTTCACCACACGCACGACACCTCCACGCCATCATTGCCTTCAGCCTTGGTTACTTGGGATAAAACATGTTTAAAACGTCAACAACAAAGTTGAGTGAAATTCATAGAGTTTAAATTAATCAATAAGTAAAAACCTTTGATCACATTATTAGTTCTCCGGAAAACAAAGCAACAAATGCAATGTATATCAACTTCTTTTCTTTCACGCAATAAGCGCATGACACCGAACGTTAACAAAACATAAGGTATTTCATATGCTAAAAGGGTGCCCCAAACAAGGTATTATTGTCATTTACCTACTAACTTCTAATAACAAAATATTCGTTTGACAGGGTGGTCACAAGGATTCAAACCCCGGACAGGGTTGTCAAACCCAATAGATCTATTTAATGCATTAGCGTTTACCTCACAACAAGGCAATTAACGGTTCATGAAATAAGGGACTTCGACAATAGCAACTTATGCGGAAACAATCTCATAATCGGGTCCAGCATACCATAAAATCATATGTGTTCGATTTATAAAACAAACATGTATCCCCCTCGCGGGTTTAAAACATTTAAAAGAATTTAATGCGAGGCTATGAACTCACCTTAAGCAAATGATCCAAATCAATCAATCAATCAACAAGCGCAATAAACTTCACGTCTCAACCGCGACCTATATAGTACATATATATAGCGGCACGTGACTAAAAGTATAACATATCATATGTTGCATACTTGCATATATATATATATATATATATATATATATATATATATATATATATATATATACATATATATATACATATATCACTATTACGTATATATAATCATATACTAGAATCTCCAAGTGCGACGTAAAACATTTCGCTTTGACTTACTTAATAATATCACAACGTTTTCAATAAAGATTCCATTTTTCGAAAGCTTGCCGAAAGTAAAGATAATATAACCCAAACTTATCATTTCATCTTAGTTTAACTAACATTACGAATCCTTTACTTGTTATAAACTATATTCAAAAGTATACGCAAGTTTGACTTTTAAAAGTCAAACTTCGTAGTTGACTTTTTACCAAAAAATAACCCAAAACTTGACTTGGCCGTAAAATCTACGTTTTTAGGAGTTATAAGGCCTACCTTATATCAAAACGGACCTTAGAACATCCTTTATCATATTCAAAACCTAATTTAGATTTCAAAAATTTCTCGACACTCTATGGTCAAGTCAAACTTTCTGGTCAACAAAAGTCACCACAAAGTCATACCAAAACTCATTTTTACAAAAATCTAACCATTCCAACATGTTTAACTAGCCTAAAAACATGTACTAAAACTATCAAACATATGTTCATACTTGAAATACTTTCAAACCCATTTGCACTTGAATCAACTAGTTACAATCACATATATGCAATAACCACTTAATTTATCAACAAATAACAACAAGTAAATACTCACAAAGCAATAACAAAGTTTGATTTTGTTTCCCCCTTAGCTAGACCATACGGACAAGTACAAAGACCAAACCAAACAACCTTTTCAAACCAAACCACTTCAATATAACAACAATCTATCAACTAGAAACACTTCCTTATACACCAAATCAATAGAAATTGATCAAAAACCCAACTTCTTAAATACTCATTGCATGGGAGGTTTCTTTAGTGGGATTTGTAGAGGATTGAACAAGGATTAATATGGTATAATCGGATTTAATTGCATGTAAGTAACAGATTTTTGACAATGGATTTATGTGTGTGTATGTGACTTCGAACGACAACAAAAAGGGGAGGACAAGAAAAATGAATTTTTTTATAAAATAATGAAATCAGAGATATGGTGTTCTATTTATAGAATTAGACTTTGATATATTGGCAAAACTAGTCCCTCTATACTCCATCTCTTTTAAAACTAGTAAAAGTCATCTTTTTATTAATAAAATTCGGCGATAAACACGAGTCACACCACATTTGTAAATATTTTAAATCCGTCCCACTAAATATAGTTTAAAACCTTTAATAAAACGTTAAACCTCAAAAAACACGACCTTTAAACACGGTTTTTAAAAAAACTCAGGGAAACGAAGAAAAATACAAAATTAACATATTTACGCTCTCGGAGCAGTAAAATAATTTTTTTTGACTTTCTTAAATGCTAAAAACAAAAAGAAACTAAATCACGGAATGAAATTCACCAATAAATGGAAATTCTAATCAACCACATATAGCATAACGACTATAATTATTTACGTAATTAAAATAACTATCTTACCTAAGGATAGACGTTGACCTGAAACTCGGGTTATTACATTCTCCCCACCTTTAGGGAGTGACGTCCTGGCACTCAGCTCGTCTCATCCACTCTCTCCGCTTTGTCCTTACTTGTAAAGAGATGAGGGTACTTCTTCTTAATCTGATCCTCCCGTTCCCAAGTAAACTAAGGACCTCTTTGCGAATTCCAACGAACTTTAACTATAGGTATCCGACTCTGCTTAAGTTGCTTAATCTCTTTATCAAAAATCTCTACTGGTTCCTCAATCATATGCAACTTATCATCAAGTTTTGAATTCTTCAATTGAACTTACAACATCACCTTACCGCTAAAAAACACTTCTTAAGATTCAAAACAAGAAAAGAACTATGAAATCCCTTTTAATTCCTTCAGGAACACCACGTATAACTACATGACCTACTCTTTCGTACAATCTTACATGACCCAATTTAACACGGTCTTAACTTATGCCGCGCTTACTGAAACGCACTGCGCCCCTTCCATGGATATACCTGAGCAATAACCATCATTACCAACTTCAAATTCCAACGGCTTAAGTCTTCTATCCGCATAACTTTTCTGGCGACTACGAGCAGCTAACAAAAGATTCTTAATCTGGACAATCTTCTCAGTCGTATCGCGGATCAACTCTGGACTGGTGAGTTGGCTACTCCAGCATACAGGTGATCTACACTTTCTTCCGTACAAAGCTTCATATGGTGCAGCCTTAATACTTGCGTGATAACTATTGTTATATGAGAACTCGACCAATGGGAAATGGTGATCCCAACTACTCAATCACATAGGCACGCAACATATCTTCCAACGTTTGTATTGTCCTTTCACTTTGAACATCCGTTTAAGGGCTGTAAGTGGTACTCATATCCAAATTCGTCCCAACGCCTTCTGAAGCGATCTCCAGAAATTTGACGTAAAATGGCTATGTCGATCCGAAATGATCGAAACAGGTACACCATGCCTACACACTATTTCCTTCAAATACAGTCGCGTGAGTTTCTCCATACTATCCATTTTCTTCATAGGCAGGAAATGAGCTGATTTGGTCAGTCGGTCGACAATAACCCAAATCGTATCATACCCACTTGGCATTCTCGGCAGTCCGCTCACAAAATTCATAGTAATTCTTTCCCACTTCCAAACAGGAATCTCAGGTTGTTGCAGCAACCCAGACGGTTTCTGATGCTCGGCCTTAACTTCCGCACATGTCAAACACTTACTAACGTATGTGGCAATATCGGCTTTCATATTCGGCCACCAATACAACAACTTCAAATCTTGATACATCTTATCCGAGCCCGGATGGATAGAATAATTGGACTTATGCGACTCATGCATAACCAAATCTCTCAATCCACCGTATCGTGGCAACCAAACACGATTCCCAAAACAACGTATTCCATCAAGGCGAAATTCAAATATTGGCTTAATCAATCTCCCTAAATTTTTGCCTTCACATTTTTTCTTTTCATTGCTTCTTCTTGAGCTTCACGAATCTGCTTCGGTAAATCATTGTGAACAGTCATCATTAAAGCTCGAACACGCAATGGCTTTTCCCTTCCCTTCCGACTTAAGGCGTCAACTACCTCATTCTCTTTTCCAGGATGATACCGAATTTCACAATCAAAATCACTCAACAATTCAATCCACCTTCGTTGTCTCAAGTTCAACTCTTTCTGATTCAAAATATATCGTAGGTTCTTATGATCGGTGAAAACCTCACACTTCGTCACATACAAATAATGTCTCCATAATCTAAGAGCGAAAACAACGACTCCTAACTCCAAGTCGTGAGTAGTGTAATTCTCTTCATGGACCTTCAATTGTCTAGAAGCATACGCTATCACCTTCTCTCTTTGCATCAACTCGGCTCCATAACCTTTAAGAGATGCGTCACAATACAACATGAAATCTTCCGTTCCCTTGGGCAATGCTAAGATCAAGGCACTACACAACTTTTGCTTCAACGTTTGAAATGCTTCTTCTTCTTCTTCTCCCCACTCGTACTTCTTATTTTTTGAGTCAACTTAGTCAGCGACTTAGAAATCAAAGAAAACCCTTCAATAAACCTCTGATAATACCTAGCCAATCCAAGAAATTGCCTCACCTCCGTCGGCGTTGTCGGTGTAGCCCAACTCTTAATGGCTTCGATCTTGGCAGGATCAACATGAACACCACTACGATCAATCACATGACCCAGAAATTGTACCAAATTTAGCCAAAAATCGTATTTTAAAAACTTGGCGTATAATCTCTCTTTCTTCAGCAGCTCTAGAATAATCTTCAAATGCTTCCCATGCTCTTCTTCATCCTTGGAATAAATCAAAATATCATCGATGAACACTATAACGAACTTATCAAGATATGGCTTGCATACTCAGTTCATCAAGTCTATAAACATAGCAGGTGCATTAGTCAATCCGATCAGCATCACTTGGAACTCAAAGTGACCATACCGAGTTCTAAATGCAGTAATCGAAATGTCTTCCTCTTTAATGCATAACTAGTAATATCCTGATCGTAGATCGATCTTAGAATACATGCTAGAACCTTGCATCTGATCAAATAAATCATCTATTCTCGGAAGAGGATAACGATTCTTGATAGTCAACTTGTTCAACCCGCGATAATCTATACACATCCTGAAATATCCATCTTCTTTTCACAACAAACACCGGTTTCTCCCCCATGGTGATGAACTCGGATGAATAAATCCTTTCTCCAATAGCTCTTGCAGTTGTACGAACAACTCTTTCATCTTAGACGGTGCCAATTTATATGGTGCACGCGCAACAGGTGCGGACCCTGGTACTAGATCAATTCGAAACTCTATCTTGCCTTCGGCGGTTGGTTAAGTCGCACGTCTTCCATTCGTTTCTCCTTCGACTTCTTCTTCGTAACGTGTGTCAAAAACAAATGACAACCTTGCTCGACATACTTACGGGCCTTGATACACAAAATAATTATCAATCAAGATCCACCTTTGTCTCCTTCAACTACCAGCATTTTATTCCCATACGGTATACGAACAACTTTCTCGCCACAGACGATAACGGCATCATGCTTGACAAGCCAATCCATATCGATGATGACGTCAAACGTACCAAGCTCAATCGACATAAGATCGATTTCAAAAATATGGTTCACTAAACTCAAAGTGCAACCTTTCAAAACAGTGTTCGTACTAACTAACATTTCCTTGGCCGATCAGCTAACTTTAACTTCATAACTATCCTCTCTTTTTAAATCCGGGTTTGATATCGAGCAATGAACTAAATCTAGTGTTCACAAAACTCCTATCGGAACCCGAATCAAATAAAACAAAAGCATATCGGTTATTTAGCAAAAATGTACCAGTAACCACATTCGGACCTTTCGGCTCAGCGTCCTTAATAGCATAAGCTCGACCACAAACTTCTCCAACTTCTTCTTGCTTTACCTTCTTCGGACATCGGTTCCTAGTATGACCTTGCTCACCACAATCATAACAAGTCCAAATAGGCTGAGCGTTAGCACCCGTAGCAACACTCTTCTCCCTACAATACCTTGCCTTATGTCTAACCTTTCCACACTTGTGACATTTGATCGTACACTGAATAACAAGGTGCGTAAAACAACGTTCACACAAAGGAAGCTTTCCATCAGTAGGAGCGGTAACCATGGCTCGCGCATTTCCTTGCTTTTGGTTATTCTGCAAAGTCTGACGAGAGTTATCCTTTTGATTGCCCTTACCACTACTATTTCTTCCTTGAAGGTTTTCCCACTTTCGCTTCTTACCTTCCAAAATTCTTTCATTTCTAGCTTGCGACTTCTGCTCCATCAACTTATGAGCCATACGTACTGCTTCATTCAAATCAGCAGGCTTAGACGATGTCACTTCACCCTTGATGTTATCCGTTAGACCTCGAATATAAGCATCAACCTTAACTCTTTCAGGCTTGACCATTCTCAGACACATCAATGCAAGCTCATTGAACCTCTGAGTATAAGTACTAATGTCATACTCCTTAACCCTCAAGTTCCACAACTCGTGCTCCATACATTGTATATCTTCTATCGAACAAAACTCAACAGTCATCAGTTGCTTTATCTTGGTCCAAGGCATTTGGTTCACAGTCTCCAAACCGATAGTTGAAACTTTAGTTTTCCACCAAGTTAAAGCTGGTCCTTCCAATGTAGCAGCAGCAAACTTTACCTTCTTACCCTCGGCACATTCACTGATCTCGAAAACACTCTCAGTTTTCTCGAACCACCTTTGCAATTCAACAGCTCCTTCAACCCCACGAAAGGCAGCAGGATTGCACTTCATAAACCCAGCAAAAGTGCACTCACGAACAGCAGGTGCAGTGTCTCGACCTCTAACTGGCCCAGATCCACTAGCATCGTTCCTAACATTCGCTTGCCTTGCCCGCTCAGCAGCAATAGTGGCATCAACACTTTCCTTGATCATTCGGCGAATAACAGCTTGAGTCATAGGTGCAGACTTTGGAGGCATGATTTTGTCACGTCACACAGAAAACAATCTGGTAAGCATTCATAACATGATACTCTCATAACATGATATAATGACAAATCAACCACACAACATCAAGTAGTAATCAAAAGATAGTCATTCATTTTTCATCACAAAGAGTTAATACATAGTTGCATTGTTTCATGAAATGATACAAATCGTTACAACCAATAGTACTAGTTCTACCAACTGAGGACTCAGTTTAGTGATTACACAACAAAAGAAACTACAATTGAAACTAAACTACTACACATCAGGAGGAGATCCTCGCGGCTCAGACAAAGGACTCTTCTCATCTTCAATCGGAACATCAATAGCTTCATTCGGTCTTTCTTCAAACACAAATCCCCTACGAATCATCTCTTGATAGAACTCATGAGCTCGAACTCTAGTCCAATAGAGATCTCTCTCAACTCGTTCATTCTGCATACGAAGGAATGTGTTGCTCAACCTTGCTTCTTCAAGTTCCTTCTTTAGTTTCTTACACTCAGCTTTTTCTTCAACATTCTCGAGCTTCTCAACCAACTTTTCCATTGCTGCAGTTCCTTGTTCCACACTAGAACGTACTTCATTACCCAAATCCAAAATTAACTTACCGTAAAACTTATCCTTTGCCTCTCCTTTCTTCTCAACTAATGCATGCGCCGTCTCACGACCACACAATCGTCTCGAAAGATTGACCATTCGACCAAAAAGAGATTCAATATCCCGTCTCATGAAGCCAGGTAGCAATCTATCACCATCCTCTCGAGGAATAGCGGCAGTAGACAATTCACTTACCTCATAGACACTAACAAGAACTGTCTCATCCTCATGTTCAATTGGATTCTCAACCTCAATCTCATCATCAGGTTCAGACTCAGAAGCAGGCGGCGGAGGATTAAGAGGATCCACCTCTTCGTAAGGATATGTCAACTCTGGCTCATTTTCATCTTCCTCAATGTCGATCTCCATATCATCTTCATCTTCTTGAGGATCTTCTTCTTCCTAAAATTTGTTTTCTTTTGGGTCTTCGTCTTCATCTTATAAGACAGGTTCGGGAACAACAGGAGCATCATCATGTTAATTCGGCTCAACAATGGGTACATCATGATCATGATCGGGAGGAATCACATTCACCATGATGATCTAGAAAATACCATATAATACTTACTTAATAGCGTATCACTTCTTATTATTATCGGAACACTATAATCAAAATAACAGTTCGCATAAAAGCGCAACAAACAAAAATTTACAATTCGCGACATTCTTGATCCGCATATATCTTAGTTATATTTCAAACATACATAATGGTAGTTATAATATAATCACATGACATTTTATGCATATAACACATGCACAAATGCACCCATACCTAATACTTTATACATCCAACACATGCATAAATATCCATACTTAACCAATCACACATATAATACATAGATAAATATACTTACACGTAACAATTAACAAATGTACCTTACCTATAACCAATGGCAACGAGGAGTATCGACGTGCGTGGAGAAGCGTCATAGTTTAGGTTTTTCAAAAGACTCGACCTAGTTCCTTACAATCTTAGACTCTTGACATTACTTTGATATCTAAAATAACTACAATCCGAGTTTTGAAAACAACCTAGTTCTCTACAACCGAAGCTCTAATACCAATCTATAACACCCGCCCCGAGGGGCATCAGATTGCGCAACGGAAATTAGCAATTTGGTGTTACTAAATAGCATCTGTCACCACGATAATAGAAAACGACTCAAATACGATGTTTACCAAACATGTGTTCCAAAAATATTCAGAGTTAAAAGTGCGTTTAGGTCCCACATAATCGTAACCACCGTCTATTACAAACCATGAAAAACATATAGTTTTCAAATAAAAGACATTGTTTTAGACACAACAATAGATATCGTTTTTGAAAGACCAGAACACACAAGAAGTCTTTCCATAAAATCCCTCACCACACGCACGACACCTCCACGCCATCGTTGCCTTCAGCCTTGGTTACCTGGGATAAAACATGTTTAAAACGTCAACAACAAAGTTGAGTGAAATTCATAGTGTTTAAATTAATCAATAAGTAAAAACCTTTGAACACATTATTAGTTCTCGGGAAAACAAAGCAACAAATGCAATGTATAGCAACTTCTTATCTTTCACGCAATAAGCTCATGACACTGAACGTTAACAAAACATATGGTATTTCATATGCTAAAAAGGTGCCCCAAACAAGGTATTATTGTCATATATCTACTAATAACTTTTAATAACAAAATGTCCGTTTGACAAGGTGGTCATAATGATTCAAACCCCGGACAGGGTTGTCAAACCCAATAGATCTATTTAATGCATTAGCGTTTACCTCACAACAAGGCAAATAACAGTTCATGAAATAATGGACTTCGACAATAGCAACTTATGCGGAAACAATCTCATAATCGGGTCCAGCATACCATAAAATCATATGTGTTCGATTTATAAAACAAATATGTATCCCCCTTGCGGGTTTAAAAATATTTAAAAAATTTAATGCGAGGCTATAAACTCACCTTAAGCAAATGATCCAAATCAATCAATCAATCAACAAGCGCAATAAACTTCACGTCTCAACCGCGACCTATAAAGTACATATATATAGCGGCACGTGACTACAAGTATAACATATCATATATTGCATACTTGCATATATATATATATATATATATATATATATATATATATATATATATATATACACAATCATATACTAGAATCTCCAAGTGCGAAGCAAAACATCTCGCTTTGACTTACTTGACAATATCACAACGTTTTCAATAAAGTTTCCATTTTTAGAAAGCTTGCCGAAAGTAAAGATAATATAACCCAAACTTAGCATTTCATCTTAGTTTAACTAACATTACGAATCCTTTGCTTGTTATGAACTATATTCAAAAGTATACGCAAGTTTGACTTTCAAAAGTCAAACTTCGTAGTTGACTTTTTACCCAAAAATAACCCAAACTTGACTCGGCCATAAAATCTTCGTTTTTAGGAATTACAAGGCCTACCTTATATTAAAACGGACCTTAAAACATCATTTATCATATTTAAAAGCCTAATTTAGATTTCAAAAATTTCTCGACACGCTATGGTCAAGTCAAACTTTCTGGTCAATAAAAGTCAATACAAAGTCATACCAAAACTCATTTTTACCAAAATCCAACCATTCCAATATGTTTAACTAGTCTAAAAACATGTACTAAAACTATTAAACTCATGTTCATACTTGAAATACTTCCAAACCTATTTTGCACTTGAATCAACTAGCTACAATTACATACATGTAATAACCATCAAATTAATCAACACATAAACACAAGTAAATACTCACAAAGCTAGAACAAGACTTGACTTCGCTTTCCCCTTGACCAAACCGTACGGACGAACCCCAAAGCTAAACCAAAACCCCTTTTTAAATTAAACCACTTCAATATAACAACAATCTATCAACTAGAAACACTTCCTTATACACCAAATCAATAGAAATTGATCAAAAACTCAACTTCTTCAATACTTATTGCATGTGAGGTTTCTTTAGTGGGATTTGTAGAGGATTGAAAAAGGATTAAAATGGTATAAACGGATTTAATTGTGTGTGAATAACAAATTTTTGACAATGGATTTTTGTGTGTGCGTGTGTGTTGAGTTTGAACGGCAACAAGGAGAGGGAGACAAGAGAGTTTGATTTTTCTAAAAGAATAATAAGAGAAGTATATGCTCCCTTTTATAGAAATAGACTTTGATATATTGGCAAAACTAGTCCATCCATACTCCATCTCTTTTAAACTTAGTACAAGTCGTCCTTTTTATAAATAACATTCGGCCAAAAACACGAGTCACACCACGTTTGTAAATATTTTAAATCCGTCCCATTTAATATAGTTTAAAACCTTTAATAAAACGTTAAACCTTGTAAAACATGACCTTTAAACACGGTTTTTACAAAAACTCAGGAAAACGACGAAAAATACAAAATTAACATATTTACGCTCTCGGAGCAATAAAATACATTTTTCTGACTTTCTTAAATGCTAAAAACAAATAGAAACTAAATCACGGAATGAAATTCACCAATAAATGGAAATTCTCATCAACCACATATAACATAACGACTATAATTATTTACGTAATTAAAAATAACTATCTTAGGCTAGGGATAAACGTTGACCTAAAACTCGGGTTGTTATAAGTGGAGTATTTGATGAACATCTGATAAGACTCTGATTGCTTAATCCCATCAGTCAGCATCATCTCAGGAATGGGAAGTCCATATTCTTGATAATCTTTGCCAATTCTGACAAACTTCAATCTGCTTACAATACCATCATCTTTTATTTTGTGTGTGTGTAAGTACTGCAGCTTGGTGAGGAATTGATGTTTAAAGAGGAAGTGATTGATGATGATTTTAGTAAACCTGGGGTAAGGCATATTTTTACGTCTGCCTTTCTTCAGCTGCCTGTAGTCAATCTGGAATGCAAAGTCTTCCCAAATCAACTCAGGGTAATCAACGTTTTCCCTGTAGAATATTCCCCACAAGATGTCAATCTTGGTTTTCCTCAATCTATCATTGCTTGCAGTTTTACCGGACAGACACTTGTTGATGACAGAAGCCAGAGTTCTCCATGGTTGATGCATGAGTTCCACATACATGCTGGGATGCTTGTGTAGTGGACCTTTGTAACCAAGACTTAGGAGGAAGGTAAGAGTAGCCTCATCATTTGGTAATTCATCAAAATCTACTCCCTGAACTCTTGGACAGATGTCAAGGATCTTTCAAAATGCTTTAACATCGACCACCCACTTCTTGTTAGCTAAAAGAAACTCATAAGATTCTGTGTCTTTGACCTTCTTAACAGTGTACCTGAACTGCTGCATGAAAATTTTAGGGACTTCAGTAGAGATAGTGAACACCTTGTAGCAGGTAGAGTTCTTGATGACATTAATGATAACTTGAAATGTCTCTTCCTTTTGTGGCACAGTAGTCTCCAGTCTCACATTGGTGGTACTGATCTTGACTCTTTCCTTAGTGGGAACCCGCTGTTCATCACGAGCAGCCACTTGACGAGTTTGTTCTTGATTCATGATTCTGCTTAAGAATTAACCAATATAGTTCATATGCACAACAAATATATTTTACTGATCAACTTGATTATCCTTGATGATTTTATTGATTGACGACTGTTATTAGGTTTCATGCAATTATGTCTGTATTAATGCACTTTAAGAGAAAAGTCAACTAAGGTCAATGGTCAAGACCAACACTATGAATAAGGTCAACATGACAAGTCAAAGTGATCATAAGTCAAACATGCACTCAAAGGGCAAATAACACACATACAATCATGGCAAGATATGAAATTTGGCATAACAAACAAGATTTACACAAATTTTAAAAAAATTTAGGCAGAGTTTCTTTTCATAAATTTCTCATATTTCACATGGTTTGTGTAACCTATCATATTTCGCACATAACTTACACGTTTCGCACAAGACACTTAATGCATATTTCGCATTGATACACATAACATGTTTTGCATGAATATGACCTAGACATATTTCGCATGAATCAACTATGACTTATTTCGCACAACCTAAACATGTTTTGCACAAAACAAACAAAACATATTTTGCTTAACTTCAAATACCTAATTCAGGTTTTGATCATGCAATATCTAAACACAAATGTCTCAAATCATTCAAAAACATTTCAGAAGCAATGAACATAAGAATTAAACACAGTTTGAGCTCACAACATGTAAGATCGACTACTTTATAAGGAGTAATGCATAGTAATTAAGACAAGCTATCTAGGAGGCAACTAACATGCTTTAAAGAACCAAAAACAGTTTAACCTGCACACATAGCATATCACATGAACAAACTTATAACCTATGAACTAATAACCCACCTAAAATCTATCTTTACTAAGCTAAAGGGATCTTAGGAAGCTAAAACTAGAAACAAAGGCATAAGAAAGCATCATAGAGGCTAATTAACACAAACCCATAATTACTTACACCTTACATACATATTTTGCACCATTCATAACATACAAATCAACATATCTCACGCATACATTAATGTTATCCAAAACTATTTCTCATGAGGCTTAGACGCACCCTAATTAACAAAACCCCTCAATCAATTTGAAGAAAACCTCAACTTTTTACTTATGAACCCTAAATCATATTCTAATGATTTTCAGTTGTAAAGGAGTTTTATTCTAATTCGTTTTAATAGAGTAATGTTATAGAGATTATTAACGTATAAGAGTGTACCTTGTAGCTTGAAAATGACTTTTGATTTTTGAGTATGAAGCGTGCAAAATGTGTTGTTAAAGAGAAAAAGGTGTGTTTGGTTTTGTGAGAAAAGTGTGTGTGTGCATGCAATTTGTGCACACAAGTATAACCGGTCAAAGTTTCAAACTGGCACAAATGGTCCTTGTAGTTTATGTCTTTTTCTATTTTCCTTTTAAACTTAGTATTGAGTTTAAGCATTTTATAGAATTAACACATTAAGCCCCTCATAGCTATCTTTTACCATTTAGTCCCTAAAAGTTGAAACAAATAACATCTTAAGACCAATTGAGTTACAAATACATTAACTCCCCTTTAATTGATGATTCGTTATTGTTAAAAACTTTTCCTTTTATTCCGAGATGACTTTTGAAAGAATTTGAAAATTTCCCCCTTTAAATAATGTCCCGTTTTCTATTTAAAAAGCTGTAGACATTGTTTGAGTGATAGAAAATTCTTTTAAAATCTATTATGATAAGAAACTGATATGATTAATTATTTTTGAAATACAACACCTTTAAAAACAAGATTTCTCTCATTTGACATAAATAAATGCACTCACACGTACACTTATTTGATATAGGAAGCACGGGTTATGTTGCAAAGTAAACACAAGCCTTTACATAATCATAAAGTAGATCATGCCCTAGAAAATTAATTCTCGTTGTGAGGTCAAGTTTTCTTTTTGGCTAAATACTTTCCTTTAAGATGAAGAACGGGTTGCAGTCTAATATAACTGCAACCCAAATGACATATTTTGAAAACATTTGAACTTCTGCTTGAATTTTATTTACAGCTTCGTATCATTATTAAATGACATTTCTAAAGCCATAAATATTATTGATTTTCAGAAGACATGTCATGAAAAAAATATTTTTGTATTTTCTGATTTTTTTTTATTTTCTATTTTCTTTTTGTAAATTTTTTTATAAAAAATGAAAATCTTTTTGAATTTTTTTAGTTTTCTTTATTTACATAGGATACATAACGAGTTACCACCATTACTCGTCCTTTTCGTTTGCTAGACTTTCAGTGTTTCAGGAGACATACTTCTCATGCCAAGCTTGTTGATAAGAAAGTCAAGTCGTTCTCCTCCCAATGCCTTGGTAAAGATATCTGCCAGCTGATATTCTGTTCTGATGAAATACAGTTCAACCACGCTATTTTCCACTTGCTCTTTGATGAAGTGGTATCTGATGTTAATATGCTTGGATCGGGAATGTTAAACGTTGTTGCAACATAAAGCAATGGCACTTTTGTTATCACAGTACAAAGGTATCTTGTTGAACCCAAGGCCATAGTCAGTTAATTGTGATCTCATCCAAAGTATTTGAGCACAACATCCTGACAATGCAATGTATTCAGCTTTTATACTAGATATGGCAGTGCTCTTCTGTTTCTTTGACGACCAACTCACTAATCTATCACCCAATAACTGCATACTTTCAGATGTACTTCTTCAGGTATCTTGGCAACCAGCGTGATCAGCGTCTGCAAAAGCTGTTAGTGCAATACAGCAACCTTCGAATACCATAGATCCATGTTATTGGTTCCTTTTGGGTATCAAAAGATTCGCTTAACTGCATGTAAGTGCTTTTTGGTAGGCTTTGCCTGATACCGGGCACACATGCATACAACAAATTGAAGGTCTGGTCTACTGGCAGTCAGATACATAAGGGAGCCAATCATTCCATGATATAGTGTAGGATCAACTTATTTCCCTTGTGGATCTGCATCTAGTTTGGATTTCTCCACCATAGGAGTATCCATTGGGTCACTGGTTTTCATACCATATTTTTTAATTATCTCAAGAACATATTTGGATTGGTTAAGAAAGATGCCTCTAGAACTTTGAGAAATCTAAAGTCCTAGAAAGAACAACAATTTGCCTATCACCGACATCTTAAATTTTGAACACATGATTTCAAATTTGTTTCACAAAGATCAAGTTTAGTGGAGGCAAATATAATATCATCTACATAGATTCGTACCAGTAAGATGTCTTTGCCTTCTCTCTTGATGAACAATGTAAGATCAAGAGTTCCTTTAGAGAACTTCTGAGAGAGTAGAAACGATGAGAACAAATCATACCAAGCTCTTGGTGCCTGCTTTAACCCGTAAAGAGCCTTCTTAAGCTTGTACACATGGTTGGGATTCTCTGGATCTGCAAACCCGTCCGGTTGACTGACATAAACCTCCTTACGTAATATGTCATTTAATAATGTAGTCTTCACATCCATCTGATATACGACTATTTTCATGTGAGCAGCAAATGCAAGTAAGATACGGATGGCTTCGAGTCATGCAACTGGAGCAAATGATTCTTCAAAGTCTATTCCTTCTTTCTGACGATATCCCCTCGCTACCAACCAAGCTTTGTTTTTTAACACACCTCCCAGTTCATCTAATTTAACTTTGTATATCAACTTCAATATGATAATCATAACACGATCCGGATGAGGTACAAGCTCCCAAACTTCAAGACCTTCAAACTCATTAAGTTCTTCGTGCATGGCTTCAATCCAGCAGGAGTCCGTCAATGCTTCTTTATAACTCTTGGGTTCAACGGAAGAAAGGAAAGCATTAAAATAACATAACAAGGATTCATTTTGTAGTTGATGTCGAGTGGAGACGGGTCTAGAAGGATCGCCAATTACGTTATTAATCGGATGATCTTTGGTCCATTTACTGATGTGTTCAGGTAGTTAATTGACTGAGTGCACATTATTTGGAATAACAACCTGAGAAGAGGATTCTTCATAACTAGGTTCTGGAATTAGAATACCAAATTAGGGATTATTATCTATGTGTGGAACTTCAATATCATGATCTGCTTCTACAGCACCGGGAGCAATAACATGGGATGGGGATGCTTGTGGAGTATGAGAAGTACTTGGTGATGGTGCATCTTAATCAAGTGATGTCGAGGAAGGTAAACCGGTTGAAAAAGCAGAAACTGGAGCAGCAACTTCAAGAACTAGATGATCAACACATGGTGGAGGATGGAAGTATTCATCAAACAAAGGTTGAAGCATTGTATCCCAGTCATCTCTTGTTGGTGAGATAAAAGGTGTTGAAGAAGGAGGTTGTGGCGCGAGTCTTGAACTGAGTTTTCCAGGAGTCATTTCATGAAGTGCGTGTCCTGAACTGCTTTTTCAAAAGCCATTGTTCTTGTTCATCATATATAAATTCTTTGAACCCTTGTTTTTTGATATATCACTTATTTTAGCAAACAAACTCCGAGTCATTCCTTTTTAGGATTGAAAGATACCTGCACTTAAGTTAAGAGTACCTGCACTGACATTAAGAGTTTGTTCGCATTCATATAGGTTAGTGATATCTTCATTTATACCATATGGGAGTTTACTATTGAAGAATATGAGTAATCTTTAACAACAAGAATTAGAGAGAGAAAGTGGGAAGGAAGAAAGTATTTCTAGTGAGAGAAAGTAAAAGAAAAGAAATGCATTAACTATGTGAAAAATGCAACCAACTAACCACCTCTCCAAGGCATGGAGAGGTGTTTATATACTTATAATGGATCATGGGCTTGGGCCTTCATGGGTTTATCCATGGGCTTTTAGCTAACTAACTATGTAAGTTTCCAAAAATTACTTTACGAGCTAACTACAATTATTATGGGAACTGTGACTGTCATTTTTGTGTTCCTAACAATCTCCCCTTAAGGGAGGTCACTCCATTTTACAAAATTTAAACCTAGCATACTATGCTTCATCTTTAGTCTTGAGCTCGTTTAACTTCAATCATTAACTTATGATTTGATGTAGTGATCATTGACTTTAGGTTTGAGCTTGTTTCCTTATCTTGACTTGAATGTGATCTTGAACCCTTGAGTAAACTCAACCAAGTTTTTATTTCTCATATTTTTGCCATTCTTGTAAACATTGCTTCTTGGTGAAACTTGTGATTCTGGGACCGACATGCTTCATTACACTGTACGTTGATTTGTTGAATTGAAATGCTTTAAGTGTTGCATCTTTCTTGAATTTCTTTTATACTTTATACAATTCGTCACTTTTGTGATATAGACGTCAGACTTCTTTTTCTTTTTCATTTTCTTGTGAATATGGAGTAGTGATCATTGACTTTAGGCTTGAGCTTGTTCCTTTATCTTGACTTGAATGAGAAAATGTAATCTTGAACTCCTTGAGATCATCAACCAAGCATAATCTCGTTTCGCCATCTTGTAAACTTTACCATCTTGTGCACTTGTGACTTTTGGACCGACATACTCATACCTTTCTTGATATGTTAACTTGAAAAGATTTAATAATGCATCTTTCTTGAGGTTCTTTAACTTTAATACTTCGTCACTTCAAGAAAGACGTACGGTATCAGAGTAGCGGAAGTCTTGAAACATGTACTTGAGCTTTCATGATGTCTTTATGTTTTTCGGTCGGGTATGAGCATGTGGCTATGAATCATGACTCGTCGGGAATCAGCTGCACCAATCGTCGGGAGTACCTGCAGGTTTAGGTTAGTGATAATCAACAGATATGGACGAGAGTGTCTTTGTTACTTCGTTGAATACAGTTGCAATAACCACGGTTCCCCGTTGATCAGTATAAATACTGCCTATGATCAGGTAGAATTCTGAAGAATTTCCTTGACAGGGTTTCGCAGCTGCACTAGCCGTTCTCACTACCGAAGCATCTCAAAGCAGACAACACGGTATGAGTAAACCAGCAAGACGAGGTCTCACTGATTGAATAGAAAAATCAATTTGAAAATCAATCGACGTGTCACTTGCTAAAGTGGTTTTGTGACACATCGAGAGTGTTAATCATTTCAAAATTCATCATCTATCGTCAATTCATAACCTAGAACAAGTTTAATTCTTATAGAATCGCACCATTATTTCTTTCTAGTTGTCACAAGTTTGATTCATATAGAATCGCACAAGTCACCTACCATGAGCTTGTTTGATGTTGGCTCAAGCGGGATTTCCATCTTCACTGTGAATTGTATCACTCAGATGTTCTGGCAAAATTACAAGGATAATGCGTAGGACTCTTAATGTATATCTTGTTATTCACATTGTGTGACTAAGCAAGCATAATTTGACACATGTCCTAATGAGATTTATGGATGATCTCTTTTGGCTCTAGACTCAATAGTGCACTTTGTTTTTAGTGATCGGAGGCTGGAGCAGACTGCCACCTTTTCAATACCAACTAACTCGGAGTGAGAAAGTTGATAGAAATGCGTGTAATCTCCGTGAGAAATGAAACAAGAGTCTGTTGAGAGACCTTGAGTGGCTAGGGAGGGTTGTGCTTAGCGTCACTGGGTCCATGACAGTCTTCAATGTCAGACAACACCTTAGTGTTTCTGACAGTTTATGTATTGACCCGGTTTCTGCCTAAGTGTATGGAGGGCTTCTTTCTTTTCACCCTTTATCCTTACAATTCTTTTTAATTCTTCAACCCCTTTAGCGCTTACCGAGACTTCATAACTAGTACCTTGTTGGGTTTGTTCTAGTACTAGCTCCATCTCAGTCGGCACTTTTCCTGATTCTCACTTTTTCTCCTTTTGTATCATACCTAAGGACTTCTACACTATCTAGTGGATATCCCTGGGTAGATCCCTCCGGTTCTGGCTGGATCATGGGATTTGAATACCTATACCTAACCACCTTATAACTCTATAAATTTAAGTACATGGTCGGTCTTTCGGGTATTCCATCACAATCGAAGCCAAAATCATTGAAAAGTTTAATCAAAGTGTTTGATATAAATATCAAAAGATTTACACTTTGAGAGTTTTTCATCATCACTAAAAAACTCCCCCTTAACATGTGCATCATAATCATAGTACATGCTAAGTGTGGAGAGTATTGAGTCCATTTTATACAATCACATTTCAATACAAATTAGATGCAGTTTAATCACACTTTCTCCCCTTATCCAAAATGTTAATCCCTTGATATTTTGGATATCAATTGATTAAATGTTCAGGGACAAAATGTTACACAATATCTAGCAGAAACATTTTAATGCTCTCCCTCAATATTTGAGGGTATATAAGACAGTGTTGCGTACAATAATTTGAAATTTTTTGAATTTACTAAGAAATTCTTGAAAATTTTGTAATTGAGCACTCCTTAATATCACCATAATGTCTACACTACATATATACAAATTTCACAAGTTATTAATTATGTACAAGGTTTGACCTGTTATAATGAGGACATCATATGATAAATCATATGGTACTTTGTAGCAGCCAAAAGTCTCCCTCGTACGGTTTCCCACCAACAAATTTCTCCAAGCTCTGCATAATCCTCCTGGTCTTTAGCTGTTTATTAATTGCCTAGATCATAGCTCCTGATTTATCTCTATTACTTTGCCTCCAAATAGTCTGAGGCAGATACTTCATCCGAATTCCCTTTAGACGATCCTCAAGAGCAGTCCGAACATCATTGAGTGTATCGTCACTAAACTTGTGTAGTTCATCAATACGCATTAATCTATTCTTCTTGTCTTTGTTCTGGTAAATGAAACCTTTGGGATTGGAGTATGCTGTATAAGCTTCCTTTTGTTTAAGATATGATCTGTACGTATCTGACTTTGTGAGGTTGAGCTTCTTTTGGTAACTTTTGACACCTAATTAATGATCTTCCACACGCCTTTGGATGACAACGCTTCTTGTAAATATTCGCAAGGAGACATTAAAAGCTAGGCATTCTTCAACAGTGAGATTTGTCAATTTTCCTTGAACAAGAAGAAGAAGCATGTCTTCGATGTCTTGAATGCAAAGCCGGTTAAAGTCGCCTTCTTTGAATTTGTACAGCTTGTCATCATCTCTACGAACAGTGATCCAATCCAGATGCTTGTAATTATGCCATTCGACTATTTGAAGCTTTGTGATAGCAATGATTCTGCGTTTGGAGTAGACATCTTAAGTAGATTCCCTGTTAGAGCAAATCCATAGAATTATTGTCGTTTTTGCCCCCAATGTGAGATTCCCTATAGTGCATGTTTGTCGTAGCTAACCGGCACTGGACTCCACATTGTGTTAGGGACCAAATCTTTAATCTATTTGATATTCTCGTAATCTGCAGCCTTGGTCTTCGTCACTAAAGTTGTATATCTTTGGCTTGAGACACCACCACTTAGATACACTAGGTCATTGCTGATGAAGTGATCAAAAGGTATGACACGACGACCTTGAGAATTAGGTATCAATGGTAGTGGCTTTCGCAGATCATGAGGATATTGCTGACCTTCAGGGTTGTTCCAATATAATTGATCAGTGGTTTCCTTATAGACTTCTTCAAAGAAATATTCAAGTTCTATCAGACTCTTGCATGATCCTTTCATCAGCTCAAATGTTGGACCGGCTAATAATTCTGGAGTTAGAGTATCAACTTTAAGCCGGTTCATCATGAATGGTGAGAAGTCAAGAGGAGTGTCCATTAGCTCATTAAACGAATCACGCGGATCTTTCATCTGGGCCAAAGAGCTTAGCCAAGGTTGAACAGGTCCATGAGTATCAGGCAAAGTCTTGTTTTAATCATGATAGGGAGTGGGAGGTTTTGCTGGTTTTTGAAACCAATCAGGAAGCTGAGAGGTCTTTTCATCAAGTTGATCTTCAGTAACTCCTGTTTCGAATTCCAGATGTGCGGGTTCTTCTAAATCTTTGGCAGTGTGCCTTGGCTCCTCTGTTTGAGCAGACTCGCCAGCAGACTTGTGATGAGATTTGGACCCTTCAGTAGACTTGCTAGTTGTCTTGGAGGTCTTTTCCTTTGGTTCACTGGTTGACTCTGGTTCTTTTCCTGTTCTTCTTCTCTTGGGCCCCTGGTTTGATCCAGCGGAGGGTTCTTCGTCTTTATCCTCATCATATCGTCGTTTTTTGAACAAGACAATATCTCCATAAGTGTCAAGTATGAGTTTGTCACTTTCGTAAGCATCAACCAGTGCTTTGTAGAGATTCTTTTGTTCATCAGCTATGTAGATTGACTTATTGCTCTCTATCTTGTCTATGAGAATCTTCTTCAGCTTTAATTCAGATAGGTTGGCGGCTACAGCATGAGATGTCTTAGATTCATTGGATGAACAAGTTAGAACCTCAGCTTCGAGTTGTTCATTTACAGTCCTCTTAATTTTTGGCAAAATCTTAGAGACTTATGCCTTAACTTGTTCTTTGACTTGGTCCTTGATTATTTTCTTTATGTTGTCATCAAGTTTATTGAGGAAGTCTTCATTTTCGGCTTGAGCTTCATCTTTGAGTCTGTCTGACTGTAATTGAACAACTGTTTTGACGGCTTCATTCATCTTGTTGGCAAGGTACGTATCAACAATGCCGGGAACTGAAGAAACTGCTACAGCAAATTGATTCGTTTGCTTGAACTCTAAGAAGTCATTTTCTAAAGTTTTTAGTCTATGGTCAAACCCGAATAAAGAGCCAAAGTTAGGAAGATCTTGTATGGAGGAGCTTGGAACAGTTGCTGGTGTAGGAACTGGTGTTTGTTGCAGATGTGTGATGACAGGAGTGGGTAGTGGAGGAAGAGTTGTTGTAGACAAAAGAGGTAGCTCAGCAACAGTAGTAACCGGAACATCTATCAGTGAAGTTGACTCAGTATTAAGATTAAATATAGAGTCAATACCTGTATCTGGACTAGGGTTGAGCATGTTAGAAACAAAGCCAGATGACACAGAAGAACTTTGCTGTTGACCTTTAGGATTGACCGGAGTTATGATCACATGAGTATCTTCTATTACTTGAGTAGTTTGAACATTAGTCTATTGAGCAGCTGTCCATATCAATTATCGTCCCTTCCATGATTGTCGTTCAAATCCCTGTTAATTCATTTGCTTCGGATTCATCATTTGTCTCTTCTTCATATAACTCTTCCTCCTCACATTCACACCTTGAATGTCTTCTCACTTTCTTTTTCTTTTTGTCTTACTTCTTAGTCTTTGAGTTGGGGCTTGAAGGATGATACAAAGTCATCACCACTCGTGTCTGAATCACGTCTGTCATTAACATCATCTTGATCTTCATCATCTTGACCATCATCTTCTTGATCATTATCATCCTGATTATCAGCATCGTCATCATCATCATCATCATCATCATCATTGTCTTCATCATCATCATTGTCATCATCATCATCATTCAAGCCTACTTCATCATCATCCTCTTCGTCATTGGACTTCCAAGAGATTTGCTCATCATCAAATCCATACGTTGGTACATCCGGAACCCCTGGTTTACTACCAGTTCCTTCATCTGCAACTGAGCCACTGGCGTGAGAGCTGTGAGTTTCTATTAGACTTCTTTTTGTGGCTAGCTTCATTTGTTCATCTTCTGTTAAAGCAACTTCAGATAGCACTGTTAGACCTTTAGCTTTAGATGTATTTGCAGGTTGCTTCTTCTTGGCAGGTTTAGCTACCTTTGCTAAAGTCTTGAGTCTCTTATCTTTAGCAGTGGTAGCAGTCTTCTTTTTGGGAGATGATTCAGAATCATCTTTATTTTTGACATATTTGGGTTTTGGAATCTTCTCACCAGTAGCATAAGCAAGATAAGTCTTGTAGGCTTCTGACTCCAACATGGCTTGGTTGGTCAAGTGCTGAGGGAGAATAGCACCGTATACCAGTGTGTCCTGATGTTTAGAAATGACTCTTATTGTGGTGAACATGAATTCATCCCTGACATAGTGTCAAAACATCTTGTTTCTCCTTGGTATTGCCTGATCCTTTGCCATGAAGTAGTCTACAATGACTTTGGTGAATTATAGATAATACATGTCATTGTTCTTCTTAGAATTCTTGTTCTCCACTTGATACACCAAATCTTCCCACATCAAGTAGACATAATCAACAGTCTTGTTATGATACATTCCCTAAAGAGTTTGAGCACGTGACAAACGAAGACTTTCTAGAGAAGTAGTTTTTCCATTTAGACACTTGTTAATTATTGCAGCAAACGATCTCCATGGTTGATGCATGTGATTGACGTTGACATCGGATAAAAACTTGATCTCATCAGTGTGTCCAAGGTCTCTATTAAAAGATAGAATCTCCTCTTCAAGTGGGGGTTCTTCAAATATCTAACCAGGGAGTTTAGGGCAAATTTTGAGCATATCTCTAAAGTTGTCTACGTTAACAGTATGACTTTTGTCATTCAACTTGAAACGAAGTGAAGAATGATGTCTAGAGACAGTAACCCAGAACTCTTGCATGTATATTTCGGGTACATCAGCAGTGATCTCAAATGCTTTGTAGAATATAGTAAGTTTGAGAGCATCTAATACCACTTGAAGAGTAGGTTCCTTGGATTTGAGATTTGAGCTTAGTTGGAGATTACTTTTCCCTATCTTGAGACGATTAGCAGGGGTGACTAATTCATCATCTAGTGCCTTTTGCTGAGCTCTTGTGTTATCCATGATTCTTAGAGATGAAAATGGCTGGAATTGAAGAAAAAGATGTGGCGATTCGAGTAAGGGTTTGAGAGAGTGGAAAAAATTTCTTAAGTGTGTGTGTAGGTAATGGGGGGTTGGGTGATGTTATAAAACAATTTTTGTTTTAAACACATTAACCCCTTAAGGTTTTAAACTCTTAACTTTTCTAATATAAGTTTTATTAGGCAATACAAGTTTAACAATTGGCACACTTAGTCCCTAATGTTTTAACTAGCATACCTAACCACTTAATTCACGCTTTAACTCCCTAAAGGCATAAACACATAACATATAAGGCACACATAAGCTAAACTTAATTAACTTTCCTTAAGAATGTTATTCCATTATTGTTTAAAAACCTTTTCCTTGAATTGCATTTTTTATTATGAATAAGATATTTGATATTTTCTCCCCCTCAAACAATGACCCGTTTTCTATTTAAAGAGCTATAGTCGTTGTTTGAGTGGTCAAATGTCTTTGAAAAGTGTTTACTGATGACTTATTGTTTTTGTTGTGAAAATCAAACACCATGAAATAAGATTTCTTTTATTTTAACACATAAGTGCACTGACACGTACACTCATGGTAAAATAGGAAGCACGGGTTTTGTTCGCAAGTAAAAACTAAGCTTTTGCATGGTCATAAAGTAGGACCTATGATTGCCGAGAATAATTTTCAGTGAGGGTCATGTTTCTTTTAGACGGTAATACTTGCCTTTAAGATGATGACGGGTTGCTATCTGAAAAATAGCAAGCATTTTATTCTGTTTTGAAAAACATTGGAAATTCTGCTGAACATAATATTACATGCCTCGTATCATTTATTTGAATGACATTTCTAAGACCGTAACATGTTATCGATTTTCAAAAGACATGGTCATTATTACCTTTTTTAATATTTTTTCATTTTTTATTTTTTCTTTCTTTGGTTTTAAAATATTTTTTATTTTTGTATTGATTTTTATAAAAAATTCTGAAAATGGAAAAATCTTTTTGGTTTTATGGTTTTTAATATATATTACCTTTTGATCATGGATATCAGATTAGGTTACCATCTATAGTCTTCAGCTTCATTGCTACTTTTTCAGTGTCTTAGGCGTAAAACTTCGCATTCCCAGCTTGTTGATCAGAAATTTAATTTTTCTCTGCATAGGGGTTTAGTGAGATGTCCGCTAGCTGATATTCGTGTTGACAAAGTAAACGTTCTACTACTCCAGAACTTCACGTGCTCTTTGATAAAGTGGAATCTGATGTCAATATACTTCGATCGGAGAATGTTGAATTGTTTGCCAGCTTAAGGCAATGTGCTTTTGTTATCTATAATACATTGGACTTATATTGATTCCATAGACCATAGTCGGCTAAGCTGTTATTCTCATACAGGGCTTGAGCACCAACAGCAGACACGGCTATTTTCCTCTTCCGTACTGGATATCGCCAGCGCCTTTTCTGCCTTTTTGATGACCAATACAAGTCCTGTATTCTTCTCGTCTGCGCTCTACTTCCAGATGTACTTCGTTTTAGTATTTGGCAACCCGGTGATCAGCGTCTGCTAAGCTGTTAGAGCAATGAGAATCTTTGGATACCAGAGCTGATCCGCTCAGACTATACCTTAAAATACATATAATATAATAAAATATCAAATATATAGTAAGGATAGTCTAAAAGCAGAGTCAATGATACCGAGAAGTAGTATAGAGCTTTCCCGGGTCGTAAATCCCCAACGAGGCTGGAATGGTAAATCGATACGAATGAATTGATGATTTGAATTGAGAATCAAATGATTTTGATTTTTAACTAGATGAACTAAAATTAATTAAAGAAAACTAAAATTATTCTACGGGAAACAAGCAATGGAAAATGGGAATCTTAAATATACTACGGGGAACAAAAATAGTTATACGGATAAATCCTAAACTACGGGAGCATAAATAATGGCAATGAAAATCCTAAGAAATCTACGGGGAACATAGTTAGGCTAAAAATACTTAACTAGAATAATTAAAACTAATAAACTAAATTAAACATGCAATTATAGACTACCGGGAATTAAATCGCAAGCTAAAACTAAAAATTACAAAAATAAAGTCATAAAATTAATTTTAAAATTTAAATAAATTAAAAATATTCTAACTTAAAAGAAAATGTAAAAAATTTCAAAATCGGAGTTAAAAAGCGAACAAAACGGTAAGAAACGAAAAAGTCGAACTCGTAAACGAGCCCGGAACTGAAATTTGGGCAAAAATCACCCTACACAAGTTTTAATAATTTTCCTACAAACTATTTGATTAAAGAAAATTTTCTAAAAAAGAAAAATAATTTTTTGTTAATTTTTGTATTTTTTATGAATTTTTAAATATTAAATACTAATTAAAACAAAGAAAATAGAAAAAGATAAAAAATAAAAGTCTAAAAATTCTAAAAAAAATCAGATTAAATAAAGAAAAAGTTAACAAAACTAAAAATGTAAAAATGCCCAAAAGTTACTGTAGCAATTAAAAGTAATTAAACTAATTAAAATTAAACCTAAATTAATTAATTAAATTAAATAAAACTAACTAAAGCTAACTGTTGTTAAAACTAAAGGACTAACAGTGAAAGGACAAAAGGACTGACGGGGTAACAAGCTAACTAACAAAGGGGACTAACAATGTTAACTATAAAAGAAGAAATTACACAAACAGTCCCTGAGGTGGACCCCGATTGCAATTTAGGTCCTAAGTGCTTATTATCAAAAAGCCAAAGAAGCAAAGTTGTTAAGGGGCTTGAGGGGAGTCTTTTTCATAAAAGGTGCATAAGCTGAATCCAACTAAATAAGCTAGAAACATGAGCTTAATGGGGCTGCAGAAGCTAAATAAGCTTATGGCTTATTTTGCTTTCTTTTTGGGATTTAAGCTAACAAAATAAGCTAAACTATGGGGGACAGATAAATAGGGATAGGGGAGTCCTAAAATAAGCTAAGTTATCTAGAATAAGCCCTAAAATAAGCTAGAAATGATTTAAGCTATATTAACAGTTTTAATATAAAACAGAAACAATGCTACTTTAAGCCTAGAATAAGCTAAGCTAAAAGGGGAGTTAAGCTACAAAACTATGGGGACTTAAAGAACTACTAATAAGCTATAAATAAGAGCTAAAAGATCCTAAGGCTTAATACCTAAATAAGCTAAACAAGTGGGCTGAAAATAGTGCTCAGCACCAGGGGAGATACAACAGTGAACAAGGGGGCTTTTTGAGCTTATTGAAATAAGCTCTTAAGAGCTTTTTAGCCAAAATAAACCCAAAACAGATTAATAAGGGATGTAATTAAGCTTATATTCAAAATATTAGCTATTAAGGTGAAGAAAAAGCTGCTGAATTTAGGACTTAAAAATGGTTACTTTCAAAAATCATTCAAAGCTTAAACTTTGACTTATGTTGTCAAATTAAAGGGACAGCAACAAAGGCTTGGGTAAATGGCTAGAAACAACACCAAAGAGCACAAAAACAATGTGCTTAAGCTGCTTATGCAGCTTGAGCACTTAAGCTTGAGTTGGCTTATTCAAGTTTTGACAGAAACCAAAAGAGGCATAGAAACTTATTTTCAAACTAAAAATGATGATTGAAATGGCCTAATGAAGCCTACACACTCAGCCAAAAGTGGCTGAGTGCACTTGACCCATGCAAAACTTGGTTTGACCCATTTTCAATGCTAAACCAAACACCCCCTTAAATATATAAATATGTTTTTTGACTGATTTTTTATAAATGGAAGCTGAGAAATGGATTTAGAAGTATTGTTTTAGCAACTTAAACACATTTTCATACAATTTAAAC